>PVKU01009249.1:0-63866 GCA_004027475.1 Anoura caudifer
GGACAAGGTACATAGAACAAGTAGCATAGATGGTAGGTAGAAAATAGGGGGAGGGCAAGAATAGTGTGGGAAATGTAGAAGCTAAAGAACTTATGACACATGGGCATGAACTAAAGGGGGGAATGTGGGTGGGAGGGGGTGTGCAGGGTGGAGGGTAATGAAGGGGGGAAAATGGGACAACTGTAATAGCATAATCAATAAAATATAATTAAAGAAGAAAAAAGAAAACAAAACAAAATAAAAAAAAGAAAGGTCAGTCATCAGCTGCAGCTTTCTGAGAACTCAGCGGTCCATCTCTCCGTCCCTAGGTCTTTGCCATAAAACCTGTGTGGTTCTCCTAATTTCACCTTTACAATTGTGTTCTCCAGTCAATATCAGCCTGTTAAGCAAACAAGCTGCATACTTGCATTTAGGCACACTAATCGACGTCCTAGAACATATGCTCACTCTTCGCCTCACTCTGTCTACCATGGAGATGTAGTATCTAGCAGTCATGAGTGATACATACTTGGATTTGAATTCTACAGCATGACCTTGGACTAGTTACATAAAACTTTCAAAGCCTCAGTTTCTTTATCTGTAAAATGGGATAACCCAAACAGATAACACATGTAATTTGCACAATGCCTGGGTCAATACACTTTATTTTTTAGTACTTATTACTTCTTTTTCACTCATCCAAGTAGTGAAGTAAATAGGACAGTTTAAATTATGCTTTTAGTAGCCTATATTTATAGAATGATCTATTTCTTAAGTTACATATTAATTCAAGGCTCCATTAAGTAGCTCAATGCCCTGGGCAACAGATTACTTATAAGTAGTATAATATTTAGTGGCTCCTTAGTTTTGCAGCCAGACATTGTTAATGGCCCATGACTTACAGTCAGGAGGAAGTTAAAGCACATGCACACACCCACTCGTGCCCCCACGTGCCCCCGCACACACATATTAAATGATAGGGGAAGAGAGCCCAAAGCTGGGGCTATGAAGTATCTTACAATAACTTTTGAAAAAAGAAAAACAAAATGAAAAAGAACAAGACCAAAGTTTTCTTTCATCCAACAATACAGGAAAGCATATTCCAAGTACTGATTATTGGGTTCATTGTCACTTATCCCTAATTATCTCCAAAGCATCACTCCAGGGTACCTTTTTGCAAGTTTTATTAGTCCTAATAGATAATTTGCTGAGTCTGTCATTTGGCAGAGGAATTAATAAATTTACTATAGATAATTTAATCATTTGGGTAATTTTGGTAGAAAGGAGATGTCAGTAATTTAGAACATTCAGTGAAAAACTCAGGCCTTCATCTGTGTTTTGGTGTGTGCATATGTGTGCATTTGCCATGGACAGGCTATGGGAGGACAGCAGTGGTAGAAGAGAGGGTTGAAGAGAGGGTGTCAATTCCACCTTATGAAAATACCTGACCCAGTAGGATAGCATCAAGCAAGGGCTTTGAGGATGATCTAGGACCTAGACTCTAGGTGTTCAAACTGTATCTTGGTTAAAGCTACTTACACCATAATTTTTTTCATTAGAAGTAAAAGACTCTCTCACGCTAAGGTGTCCTGGCATGATCAGAGATCTGGTCATTCCTTCTGGACCTTCAAGCCCCTGGGTACCCTCTGAAACCAAAGACTTTGTCCTTCATCCCTCAGCCCTGCCCCTCACCCACCAACACTGCAGGAGGCTTGGGCTCCAGCTACCTGTCTGAGGCCCAATAATGCTGGTCTACCCACAACCATTCACATGCTTCTGGGTAGGGTCTAGTTCCTGCTTCCACAATAACATATAAAAATATGTTCTCTGGCTAGAGGATATTATTGTTGGGCTTTTTGTAGAACACATGGCTTGAGATGAAAAACACCAGAATTTGATCCCAATTGTGTTGGTTGTAGCCCCTGGGTAATTCCTATCACATTTTCTTTCTGCTCAGTTGTTTCCCAAATCATAGAACATAAACTTTCAGGACCCCATGGTCAAACATGACAGCCTGGGAAACTTAGGTGCAGAAAGGAAACAAAAGCCATGGCCATGGGCAGCCACAGTGACCTGCAGGGTCAAGGCTGACCTCCCCATCTCGTCCCTCAAGCAAATTCCTTCTCAATCACACCCTGAGTTCACCTCTGTGCCTGGTGACCCAGAGTCTACAAGGCATCCTCACCCCTCTGCTCTGCATTGTCAAAAATACTGAATGAACTCAGAAAAACCTGGATAAACCTAGAACCCAGGTAAACAGACTGTGGCACTGCAGTGGCTGAGTGCATTCTTACATTGTTTCTGTTCAGCTGTGTGGGACGAAGCAACAAATGACAGCGTGAGCTGATGCTCCTGGACAGCAGACCCAGGTGCATCAGCTTGCATGTGGGTCTGAACCCTCCCCACCCCAGAAGACCCAGAGGAGTGGGCCTTCATGCACCTGCTGACCTTTTTGCCTAGCATGCTCGTCTGCACAGTGGCATCACTGGTATTGGTGCTCCCCACCCTCATCGCTCCACGTGGTTCCCTCATTTCCATATTGGTAAATAAGCAGTGGTATACAGCTTTGTTCCGAGATAGCTATCATGATTGCTGCCTTAGGGCTGGCCAAGGCCCAGGGAGAACTCTTGCTGGCTCTCACGTCTGTGCCAGCTGAGGTGTGGGCAGAGAAGGAGGATGCCTGGGTTGTAAACTTGTTAGAAAAACAAGCTCCTTCCCAATTTGCCTTGTGATTCTCCAAACACAGATTTTAAAGGCCTCCCTTCCCGTGGACCCACAGCTGTCCAGGGCTGCTAAGGTGAGAGACACCAGCAAACCTGCCCCGGGGTCCCTAGGACCTCTCCATAAGAATAGGCTGCTCCGGATAAGGCCTCTTGAGGCAGACTAGACCTTCTTTCTGAAACATCATCGCCTGATGCTGCAGCCTAGCATGGCTGCTTAGCAGTATATGTGAATGTGCTACCTGGAGACTGGCCTGGGGAAGAGAGGCTGTCCCCACAGTTAACAGCCCTGCACCCCGTGGCCCCTGCTCCCTGCGCAGCATTGGTGGTCACAACCTCCTCAGGAAAGGGTGCCCGTGTTTGCGGAGCAAACATGCAGTTCCAGCGACAAGCTTCAGTCCCTTTGATCCTGGTGAGCATCTCACATGTTGGGACCCATGCACCCTCTCACTGATGAGCAGTCAGGGCTCAGCAGCAAGTGAGAGCACTGAGCGCTGGAGAATGGGGCAGCCATGCCTGCCTATCAGGGAGGCTTTGCAGGCTGAGCATGAGGTGGGGCATGGGATGGGTCTGAGAGCAAGGGAGACTAGCACTGACAGAGAGAGGGACACCTTGGGGTGTTAGAGATTAGAATAGCAGGATGGTGAAGAGAGCCAGATGCAGGCAGGGTGGTGGACTACTGCAGAAATGAGAAGGACATTGGCTTCGGAGTCACACATCATGGGCTTAGACCAGACTGGTTTAACCTTGAGCCATTAATTAAACCTCTCTGAGCATCATTTATTCATCTGTAAAATAGAACTAAAGTAATCTTGTCACAGCTTGATGGCAAAAGTAAGTGACATAAATGTATGGAAGGTGCTTAGTACACAGTCGATGCTCCATAAATGCTTGTTCCCTTTTAGTCAAGCACAGGACCCCTGACCATCATCACTTCTCACAACAATGGGGAAAGGTTAAGTAAGTGTTCCTGCCAAGGCCAGCCCATCTCCCCAGCAGGGCCCCAGACTATCCCTCCATTATGCTGTGGATGACCCATAGGCAGGCCCTGGTGGGAAACTGCTCAGTTCACAGATGGAAGGCTTCAGCTCCACCAATTTGATTTTCAAGTCACTTTCTTCTGAATAGCAGCCTCCCTCAAGACACGGCCTGACCAGTGCCTGGTTAAAGGGGGGCCCAAGGGCCATGCTGATGATTACAGGACACTGAAATTGGGGGGAGAAAGGGAGCACACCATCCTGTGCCACATGCCCTCCTTCCAGTATGTGCATTTCCGCAAACCACGTTAAGATGCTTCAAGAGAGGGTGTGGAGAGAAGTCAGGGGAGACAAAGAGGCCTGGAGTAGGCAAAGGTCCTTACCCCTGCACTGGAGGGTGGATTGTGGTGGGTGTTGGCAGGGTCTAGATCCCTATATCTTACCTCAGTCAGTCATGTTGGGCTCCTGTCCAGGGCAAGGAGAACTAGGCAATGCCCAGGCCCTGTGGTCAAGCTGTGGGAACTCTTTGCATCTGTAACTGCTGGCCCATAGCCTCTTTCTTGACAAGGCCAGCAGAGGGAGCTCACTTAGCGCACCCTCATGCTCATCTGCCTGGCTTTTCCCAGCAATTACCTCCCCAGTCAGTCTCACCTGTGGATGGAATGGGAGGCCACCTGGCATAATGACCACCCCATTTTATAGATGGCACAATGGAGACTCAGAGAGAGAGGGACTTGCTTGTTGTCACACAGGTAGCAGCCTCTGTGACTTCTAAGCTGCTGCTCTGACCTCTCCTCCAGGTGTTCCCACATGGGGCAGGAGCCATGATGAGAGCAACTTCTTCCAACTAGATCGTTATGTTGGTTTCATATGGCTACTGCAACAAATGACCACAAACCTATTGGCTTAAAACAACAAAAATGTATTACCTTACAATTCTGTAGACCAGAAGTCCCACTGGGCTAAATCCAGGCCCCTGTAGGGTTGCATTCCCCCTGGAAGCTCTAAGGGAGACTCCATTTCCTTGCACTTTCTTCTAGCTTCTAGAGGCTGCACACAGTCCGCGGCTCGTGGCTCCTCCTCCATCGTCAAAGCCAGCAGCAAGACCCCTTCATCTGTCCCTCCTGCCCTGTCCCCTCCTCTCCCTCTCTCTGATTCTGACCCTCTCGCTTCCCTCTCACAGACCTGTGTGATTACACTGGACCCACCCACAGGATCCATGATATTCTTCCCCTCTCAAGACCCTGAGTTTAATCACACCCAAGTGTCTTTTGCCACATGAGGTAACATATTCCAGGTTCTGGAGATTAGGACATGGACATCTTGGGGCCCATTATTATGCCCTTTGTGTCAGAAAAAGGCTCTGGGCAAGTACCTTGTCCATGAGGGTTAGCAAAGTCCACAGGGCTTGGCAAGGTTTGGTCCCCTCTCAGGTGGAGGAAAAAGGGGGAGAGCAGGCATGTCCAGAGGTGGAAGAGCTCTGGGGCTGAAACTGGCTGGTTGTTCGCCAACACCCCCTTCCTCCTTTCCTGGGCTCTCTCTTAGCCTTCATTCCCAGGCTCACTTTAGATGAGGTGGGTGGGCCCAAAAGCTGACCTCCCTTCCCTACAGCTCCATCTCCTGGATGGATGTGGACATCCTAATTTACAGGAGTGTAAGAATCACCTGGGGCCTGCTAGATACACAGACCCCAGCCTTCTCCTGGAATGTGAGCTTCAACCCCTGTAGGGAAGGACCTGGGAAAGACCGCTTCATACGCGCCCAGAGAGCCTCAGGAGGACATAATGTGTGGGAGACACTGCATTGGATCACAGGGTTGTTGCATAACTCCTCAAGGCAGGGTGGGGGTGAGAATCGTTAAGAAGACAACAGAGGAGCAGGAGCAGCTGAGCACATGCCTCCTACCCCTGGTTGGAGTCCAGCCAGTCAGCGCCCTGTGCCCTCGCTTGCACTCTGGGGCTTCCCAGTGAAGACAAGAGAGGCTGCCACCTGTGTAGCTCCAGAGCCAGGGCATGGACTGTGGAGGCTACCCAAGGCCCAAGGACACTTTCAGAGAAACATTTACAGGCCTCCCAAGTAGGATCGGCAAAGCTTACAACCATTCAAAGAATCTCAGAAATAAGGCTTAGAGAGCTCACCAGCCTCAGTCTCACTCCCCATCCAAGCTGCCCCTGCTCCACCTCTCCACCCCCGGAGCTGAAGTCCAGCGACGACTCCAGCTCCTTCCACCTCAGCCAGGGCCTCCCACATGTGAAGCTGTCGGCCCCCTGCAGTGCCCCCCAACCTCCATCTCATCAGATGGAGCCCAAGAAAGTTACAAAACACTACTCCTTTTATCCTCAAAATCACCACCCTCAAGCCTGTGGGTCCCTCCTATAAACATAGCTGTGCCAAGCCGGCACCCTGGCTTTCAGGCCCCCGACCACACACCCTCCTCCCAAGAGCTGAAGGTCAGAGCTACAGAGATGTGGGCAGAATATCGCACATCCAGAGGCCTCTGGTGCCTGTAGTATACCCTTCTGCTAAGAAGCCGTTTGGACTCAGATCCCCTGTGAAATCCAGCAAATATGCCCATTCTCAACTCTGCACTGCCACCTGTGGGCCAGACAGGCTGGGCCATTTGGAAAGAGGGGTGAGGCATGAAGGCAGCAGCCAGGCTATGGGAGACTCTCTAACCTTGTTTCTCCTGAACCACAGGATGCGATCAGACCCTCACCCTGCTGGAGGTGTGACTGACCTGCCACATTTCCCCTCCCTCCCATCATCAAATTAATCAGAAGATATGGTTTTGTTGAAAGAATATGCTAAAATAACTCACATTGAAGCATTATAATTGATATTGGCTTTGTTCTCTCACCCTTCCCCAGACCATTGGAGAAAAAAAAGTTTTTTAATTGAAACTTAAGTGGAGCAATGTTTACCTCTAAAGAAGTGATTCTCTGATGGCAGAATTTCTCTGCGGTGGTGTTGTGGAAGGCAGAAGTGAGCAGAACTCTTTCTAAGCATCCCTTGACCTTGAACTCACCCTGATGAGAGAGGTTGAGTTAGCAGGACACACCTGGAGTCCATCATCTCAGCTGTAGTGAGCGTTAGAGCTGTTAGAGCCCTTAGAGACCTGGCCGTTGTGCAGCTGCATCCAAGAACGGTGAGTGATTTGCCCATATGGCACAGACTGGAAACAATCTTGTCCCAAAGGCTAAGGTTGGGTGAATTCCTGTATAGTAAATATGCCTAGGATTTTAAGGGAAAGTGTAAGGTTCAAATCACAGAGACCAGTCTTACCCTTCCTCCGAGTTATTTTGTTCCCTCTCCAAAATGACTCCAGGGCTGACAGGGGGAGGCCTCCTTGGGTGGGGCTTCCTCCCCACTCCAGCCTAGTGTCTGTTTTGTCCACACCTGCCTGTTGTGCATGACCCAGCTCCTCGCTCTTCTCCAAGTGGGGCCCTGACAGGAATTTCGACTTATTTTCCATCTCTTTTTCACTCTGCACTGCATTATGAGTAATTCCTTCAACTCTCCCCCCCACCCCACAACTTATTTATTCTTTTGCAGATGTGCCCATTCTGATGTTTAAGCCATTTTGTCTTCTTTACACAAAGCTAAGGCCAGGACATACACGTTTTCTTGTTAGTTGTTTTCCTGCCCCACTTCTCACTGGGGGCATATCTAACATTTCCCAAGGTCCCAGTCCTGACACCATGTCTCACCTGCATGGGCTCAAGGCCTGGCCTTCTCTTCTGTGTGGCTGTTCAGAACCAGTGACTGTGGTTTTCAGGTGTTTCCAGATGCTTCCAGGGCAGCACACACCCTCAGGGGTCACTTGCCACTCTGCTTTCAGCCCCCTCTTAGCTTTTGGTCCCTGTGGCTTCTTTTGATTTGTACATTTTCAGATAGACATTTAACATGATGCCTGTTGTGTTTTAATCAATATGTCCAGGTATTGCATTGGAATTTCTGCCCCAGAATATCCAGTCTAGAAGTGGAAGTCCTAATGTCCTAGTTAAGGGTTTAAATGTTTGCTACATGTGAAGAGTTACCCAGTGACAACAACTGTGAAGTTGGAGGGATCACAATCCACACACAAGACCATCCAAACTTCTGACACCAATTACAAGTTTGGTGGGTGGGGTGTTCCCTAAAACCACCCTCAGGTTTGATGATTTCTAGAAAGACTCACAGAACGTGTGGAAAGCTCTTACCCACGTGCTACACTCAAGGACACCTGAACACCAGCCGAGGGCGAGGCAGCCTGGGCAGGGCTGGGGGGGCCACGTGTGGGGCTCTGCTGTCCCTTCCCTGAGGGCTCAGGGAGTCTTGCTTCTCCAGCATCATGATGTTCCTAGGTCGATTTTTCCCTCTTTCCGACGTAATTTTATATCTCTGCTCCAAGTCTCTTTCATATCTACTTAAAGCCTTTTTTCCTAAGAAGCCATGTTATCTCTAATTTTTTTAATGTGAAAAAATATTTGTCTGATTTCTCCTTGCCTCTGCTCCTCGGGGACCCTCTGGGTGGAATTTCTCCCCTGATATGTATTTCTGTGTGTTTTGCTTATGCTCCTGTATCTGTTGTCTTCTCATTTTTTTGTATTAAAAAGTGGTTTGTGCCTTTTTTACCCTTCAGTGTGACTCCATATTTTCCCTCTAATTTTTTTTATTGTGGTAAAATACACGCAACATAAAATTTACCATCTCAACCATTATTAAGTGTATGGTTCAGTGCTGTTAAATACACATGTAAAGTGCAACTATCCCTACAATCCATCTTCATAACTCTTTCATCTTGCAAAACTGAAACTCCATCCCCATTGAACACCAACTCCGATTCTACCTCCATCCAGCCCCTGGCAGTCGCATCCACTCCTGTCTCTATGAGGGTCACTGCTCTAGGGACCTCATACAAGCGGAGTCATACAGCATTTGCCCTCAGTGACTGGCTTATTTCACTTACGTCTTTAACTTTCATCCCTGTTGTAGCATGAGTCAGAATTTCTTTCCTCTTTAAGGCCGAATAATATTTGACCACATACATCGACCACACTTTGTTCGTCTGTTCATCTGTTGATGGGCTCTTGGGCAGCTCCCACCTCTTGCTGTTGTGAATACAATGCAAACAAAGGTCTCTTCAAGACCTTGCTTTCAACTCTTTTGGGTTTATATGCAGAAGTAGAATGCCTGGATCCCGTGGCAATTCCACTTTTAATTTATTAAGGAACCATCATTCTGTTTCCACAGTGACTGCGCCATTTTACATCCCCACCGACAGTGCACATGATTCTGATTTCTCTACATCCTAATGAGCCTGTTATTTTCTGTTTGTTTGGGGTTTTTTGATAGTAGCCATCCTAATAGTATGAGGAGGTATTCACTGTAGTTTTGATTTGCATTTCCCTAAGGATTAATGATGTTGAGCATCTTTTCATGTGCTTATTGGCTGTTTGTATATCATCCTTGGAGAAATGTCTATTCAAATCTTTTGCCCATTTTTTAATCGGTTGTATTTTTGTGGTTGTTCAGTGTTATGAGTTTTCTATATAGTCAAGTTGTCAATTCCTTATCAGATATATGATTTGCAGGTATTTTCTCACATTCTGTGGTTTGTCTTTTTATTCTGTTGAGATATTGTCTTTTAAAAATAATTTTAAATTGTATTTTCATTACCATTTAATCTCCTTATTACCCTTTCCCCCCTGCAATCACCATGGACACCATGTCCATGAGTTGTTTGTCCATGTCCATGAGTCCTTTTTCCTTTTTGCTCAATCCATGCATCACCACCCCCTCTCCCCCACCCCCACCCCCCTTAACTGTTATCCTGCTATCTATGGGTCTGTCTCTGTTTTGCTTGTTGGTTCAGTTTGTTCATTAGATTCCACATAGGAGTGAAATTAGAAGGTGTTGTCTTTCTCTGCCTGGCTTATTTCACATAGCATGATGTTCTCCAGGTCCATCCATGCTGTCACAAAGGGTAAAACTTTCTTCTTTTTTGTAGCTGAGTACTATTCCATTGTGTAAATGTCCCATAGTTGTTTCATCCACTCATCTACAGGTGGGCACTTGGGCTGCTTCAGTATCTTGGTCATTGTAAATAACGTTGCAATGAACATAGTGATGCTTATGTTCTTTTGAATTAGTGTTTTGGTTTCCTTCAGATATATTCCCAGAAGTAGGATTTCTGAGTCAAAAAGCAGAACCATTTTTAATTTTTTGAGGTATCTCCATACCTCACTGTGCTTTCCACAGTGGCTATACCAGTCTGCATTCCCACTAAAAGTGTAGAAGGGTTCCCCTTTCTCCACATCTTTGCCAGCATTTGTTTGATTTATTGATAATAGCCATTCTGAGAGGCGTGAGATGATATCTCATTGTGGTTTTAATTTACATCTCTCTGAGACTTAGTGACATTTAGCATTTTGTCATATGTCTATGTGCCATCTGTGTGTCCTCTTTGGAGAAGTGTCTATTCAGGTACTTTGACCACTTTTTATATTTATTTTGGGGGGTCATTTCTTTTTTTCACATTATTAAATTTTTTTATTGTTGCTCAATTGCAGTTGTCTCCATTTTCTCCTCATTATTCTCCCCTGCCCTACCCACCTTCCACTTTCAATCCTTCACCCTCCCCCACCCTGTTGTCTTTGTCCGTGGGCCCTTTGTACATATTTCTTGACCTTTCTCCTTCTTTCCTCCCTTATCCCATTCCCCCCACCTCTGGTCACTGCCAGTTTGTTCTTTATTTCCATATCTTTGGTTCTGTTTTGCCCACTGGTTTGTGTTGTTGATTAGGTTCCACTTATAGGTGAGATCATATGGTATTTGTCTTTCACCGTCTGGCTGATTTCACGTAGCATAATGCTCTCTAGTTCCATCTACGCTATAATAAAAGGTAGCAGTTCTTTCTTTCTTTCTGCTGCATAGAATTCCATTGTGTAAGTGTACCACAGTTTTTTGATCCACTCATTTACTGATGGGCACAGGCTGTTTCAAGCACTTTCTTTGCCAATTTTTTAATTGGGTTGTTTTTTTGGCGTTGAGTTTTGTAAGTACTTTATGAATTTGGGGTATTAACCCCTTATCACATGTACTGGTGAATATGTTCTCCCATTCTGTAGATTATCTTTTTATTTTCTTGATGTTTGCTGTGCAAAAATTTTGTTTGATGTAGTCCCATTTGCTCATTTTTTTCTTTCCTTTCCCTTGCCTGGAGAGTTATACCAGATAAAATATTGCTACAAACTATGTCTGAGCTTTTGCTGCCTATATTTTCTTCTGTGGATTTCATAGTTTTGGGTCTAGTGTTTAATTCTTTAATGCATTTTGAATTTATTGTGTGTGGTGTAAGAAGGTCATCTAGTTTCATTTTTCTGCATGTATCTGTCCAATTTTTCCAACACCATTAATTGAATAAACCATCTTTAGCCTAATGTATGTGCTTACTTCCTCTGTCAAATATTAATTGACTATAAAGGTGTGGGTTTATTTCTGGACTCTATATTCTGTTCCATTTATTGATGTGTCTATTTTCATGCCACTATCATGCTGTTTTGATTACTATGGCCTTATAGTACAGTTTGATATTAGGTAGCATGATTCCTCCAACTTTGTTCTTCTAAGGATTGCTATTGCTATGTGGGCCTTTTGTGGTTCCATATAAATTTTTGAAATATTTCTTCTAGTTCTGTGAAATATGTCATTAGAGTCTTGATAGGAATTGCATTAAATCTATAGAATGCTTTGGGTAGTATGGACATTTTAATGATGTTAATTCTTCCTATTCATAAATACAGTATGTGCTTCTACTTATTTGTATCTTCTTCGATGTCCTTCTTCAGTGTCTTATAATTTTCCAAGTACAGGTCCTTTCTATCCTTGGTTATATTTATTCCTAGGTATTTTATGCTTTTTGAAGCAATTGTAAATGGGTTTTTTAAAAATTTTCCTCTATGTTAGTTCATTATTGGCATGTAAAAATGCAAATCATTTCTGATATTAATTTTGTATCCTGCTACTTTGCTGAATTCATTTATCAGTACTAGTACTTTTGTGGTGGAATCTTTGGGATTCTCTATGTAGAGTATCATGTAATCTGCAGATAAAGAGTTTTACTTCTTCCTTTCCAGTTTGGATGCCTTTCATTTCTTCTTCTCTCTGATTGCTGTGACTAGGACTTCCAGTACTATGTTGAATAAGAAAGGTGAAAATGGACATCTTTGTCTTGTTCCTGATCATAAAGGGAACAGTTGTAGATTTTGCTCATTGAGTAGGATGTTCACAGTGTGTTTGTCATATGTGGCCTTTATTATGTTTGGATATGTTTGCTCTAGTCCCACTTTGCTGAGAGTTTTTTTAATCATAAATGGTGCTGGGTTTTATCAAATGCTTTTTCTGCATTTATTGATATAATCATATGGTTTTTATTGTTCATTTTGTTTATGTGGTGAGTCACATGTATTGATTTGTGAATGTTGTACCAACCTTGCATTTCCAGAATAAATCTCACTTGATCATGGTGTATGATTTTTAAAAAAAATATACTTTGTTGATTATGCTATTACAGTCATCCCATTTTTTCTCCCTTTTATACCCCTTTGCCCTGTACCTCCACTCATACCATCATTCCTCCACCTTAGTTCATGTCCATGGGTTGTACATGTAAGTTCTTTGACTTCTCCATTTTTCTATACTATTCTTAACCACCCTCTCCATCTATTTTGTACCTACCATTTATGCTTCTTATTCCCTGCACCGTTACCACCATTCTTGCCCTTCCAGCTCCCCATGATAACCCTCCATATGATCTCTATTTCTGTGTATCTGTTCCTGTTCTACTTGTTTGCTTAGTTCATGTTTTTTAAAGTTCAGTTGTTCATAGTTGTGAATTTGTTGTCACTTTACCATTCTTATTTGATCTTCTTTTTCTTAGATAAGTTCCTTTAACATTTCACATAATAAGGGTTGGTGATGATGAACTCCTTTAACTTTACCTTATCTGGGAAGCACTTTACCTATCCTCCCATTCTAAATGAAAGCTTTGCTGGATAGAGTAATCTTGGATGTAGGTCCTTGCCTTTCGTGACTTGGAATACTTCTTTCCAGCCCCTCCTTGTCTGCAAGGTCTCTTTTGAGAAGTCAGCTAAGAGTCTGATGAGAACTCCTTTGTAGGTAACTGTCTCCCTTTCTCTCGCTGCTTCTAAGATTCTCTCCTTATCTTTCATCTTGGGTAATGTAATTATGAGATGCCTTGGTGTGTGCTTCCTTGTGTCCAACTTCTTTGGGACTCTCTGAGCTTCCTGGACTTCATGGAAGTCTATTTCCTTTGCCAGATTGAAGAATTTTCCTTCATTATGTTTTCAAATAAGTTTTCAATTTCTTGCTCCTTCTCTTCTTCTTCTGGCACCCTTATGATTCAGATGTTGGAATGTTTAAAGTTTTTCCACAGGTTCCTAAGCAAAATATAACCAAAGACACTGAAATTGAAACTGACAGTGACCAGAGGGGAGAGAGGAGGGAAATTCAGGGGAAAAGGGGAAGGGTTTGCAGGAACAAGTATGAAGGACACATGGACAATAACAAGGGGGGATGGGAACAGGAGGGAGGTGGGGAAGGCTAGGGGGGTGGGCTAGGATGGGGGTAAAAGGCAGGAAACTGTACTTGAACAACAATTAAAATAAAATAAATAAATAAATAAATAATTGTTGTTGTCCTTCTTTTGGTTGTGTGAGGAGGCAAAGTGTATCTACTTATGCTTCCATCTTCTCTGGAAGTCTTCCATGGTTTTTTTGATGCATTGCTGTATTTGGTTGGCTAATATTTTGTTGAGAATTTTAACATCTATGTTTATCAAGGATATCGGCTTATACTTTTCTTTTTTTATAGTGTCTTTATCTGGTTTTGGAATTAGGATAATTCTACCCTCATAAAATGAGCTGGGGAGGCTTCCTTCCTCTTGAATTTTTTGAAATAATTTGAGGAGAGATGTTAATTCTTCTCAGAATATTTGGTAAAATACACCTGTGAAGCCCAGTCCAGGGCTTTTGTTTGTTGGAATTTTTTTTTTAATTACTGCTTCAATTTTACTGGGTGTACTCTGTCTAATCAGATTCTCTGATTCTTCCTGATTTAGTTCTGGAAGATTATACATTTCCAGGGGTTTATCTATTTCATCTGAGTTGTCCAGTCCAGTATTCTTTTGGTGTCAGTTGTTATTTTTCCTCTTTCATTTCTGATTTTACTTATTTGGGGCTTCTCTCTTTTTTTCTTGATAAGTCTGGTTAAAGGTTTGTCAATTGGTTATCTTTTCAAAGAACCAGCTCTTGAATTCATTGACTTTTTGTATTGTTTTTTAGACTCTATTTTGTTTATTTCTTCTCTGATCTTTATTATTTCCTTCCTTCTACTCCCTTTGGGCTTTGTTTGTTGTTCTTTTTCAAGTTCTTTTAAGTGTAAAGTTAGATTGCTTATTTGAAATTTTTATTATTCTTTGAGATAGACCTGTAATGCTATGAATTTCCCTCTTAGGGTTGCTTTCCCATTGTCCCACAGATTTTAGATTGTTGTGTCCTCATTTTCATTTGTTTCAAGGTATCTTTTGATTTCTTCCTTGATCTCATTGTTGACCCATTGTTAATATCATGTTATTTAGCTTCCATGTCTTTGCATGCTTTTCAGTGTTCTTCTTGTGATTGAATTTTAGTTTCATAGCATTGTGGTCAGAGAAGATGCTTGATATGATTTCAGTCTTCTTAAATTTGTTGAGACTTGTTTTGTGCCCTAACTTGTGGTCTATCCTAGAAAACGTTCCATGTGCATTTGAAAAGCATGTGTATTCTGCTGTTTTGTATGAAATGCTCTGAAGATATCAATTAAATCTATTTGATCTAGTGTATCATTTAAGGTCACTGTCTCCTTGTTGATTTTCTGCCTGGAAGATCTAGCCACTGAAGTCAATGCGATGTTAAAATCCCCAACTATGTGTCAATATCTCCCTTTATGTCCATCAAGATTTGCTTTATATATTTAGCTGCTCCTATATTGGGTGTGTAAATGTTTACTAGGGTTATATTCTTTTGTTGGATTGTCCCCTTTATTATTATGTAGTGTCCTGCTTTGTCTCTTACAATAGCCTTGGTTTTAAAGTCTATTTTGTCAGATAAAAGTATTGCTAAACCAGCTGTTTTCTCCTTTCCATTACATGAACTATCTTTTCCCATCCTTTTACATTTAGTCTGTGTGTATCTTTCAATTTGAGGTGGGTCTTTTGGAGGCAGCATATATATGGGTCTTGTTTTCTTACCCATTCAGCTACCCTATGCCTCTTGGTTGCAGCATTTAAACCATTTAAGGTGACTATCAATAGATGTATATTTAGTGCCATTTTATTGTTAGACTGTTTTCCTCTTTTTTCTTTCTCTTTTCCTTCTTTTTCTTCTTAAAGCAAGCCCTTTAATATTTGTTGCAATACTGGTTTGGTGTTAACAAACTCCTTTACCTTTTTCTTGTCTAGGAAGCTCCTTATTTCTCCTTCAATTTTAAATGATAGCCTTGCTGGGTAATGTAGCCTTGGTTATAAGTCCATGCTTTTCATCACCTTGAATACACCATGCCCCTCCCTTCTGGCCTGAAATGTTTCTGTTGAGTAATGAGATGACAAGTCTAATTGGTGCTCCCTTGTATGTAACTACCTGCTTTTCTCTTGTGGCTTTTAGATTCTCTTCTTGTCTTTAAGCCTTGTTATTTTAATTATGATGTGTCTTGGCATAGGCCTCTTTGGGTTCAACTTCTTTGAGACTCTCAGAGCTTCCTGGACTTGTGTGTCTTTTTCCTTCACCGGGTTAGGGAGATTTTTAGTCATTATTTCTTCAAATAGGTTCTCAATGTTTTGCTTACTCTCTTCTTCTGGTATTCCCATGATGCAGATATTGTTATGCTTAATGTTGCCCAAAATGTTTCTTAAGCTGTCTTCATTTTTTAAAATTCTTTTTCTTTTTGCTGTTCTGCCTTAGTGTTTCTTTCTACCTTGTCTTTCAAATCACTGATTCGATCCTCTGCTTCATCTAACCTACTGTTTATTCCTCCCACTGTATTATTTATTTCAGATTGCATTCTTTATTTCTGACTGGCCCTTTTTTATGGTTTCTATGTCTTTTTTTCATGTTCTTGAGTATCCATATAATCATTAGTCTAAACTCTCTATCTGATAAATGGCTTGCCTTCATTTCATCTAGTTCTTCTGAGGAATTCTCCTGTTCTTTCATTTGGTGTCTGTTTGTGGTCTTGTCTTCCCATTTTGGCTGCTTCATTGTACTTGTTTGTATATATTAGGTAGATCTGTAAGACTCTGGTGCACACCTAAATCATATCCTGCTTGTGACTGACCCCAGGCAACTTCTTTGGAGCTATCAGTGATCCATGGCATGTGACTCCCTCTACTAGGCCTGGGTGTGTGCAGAAAGAACCAGGCTGTGCATCAAGCCTGGCTTTTACCAGCACCAGATCCAAGGGTGAGTCAACTGAAACCACAGAGCTCCCAGAAATTCAACTCTGCCTGCAGGCTTTCTGTAGGGTTCATCAATGAATGTCTTCTAGCTCTACTCCTCAGCAGCAGGGCTTAAGCACCACAAGGTGAAGCACAGTAATTTCTGTGGGGAGGAATATTGCTTCCTCTTAGGGTGACACCACTTGGAGACAAGCACTTGGCCTGAGTAAGATGGCTTCTTCCGTATGGGGGTTGACTCGGCACAGGGATCCTAGAGCTTGCTCCTTCAGCTCTCTCCCAAGAGCCACCAGTCCCAGACCCTCCTCAAGCATCTCTAGTCCACTCTGCTTTCCCTGTGTTGGAGCCCAGGGTAAGTAGCAGCCACATGTAGTGAAGTGGTTTCTTCTGTTTGTTTGTGGTTATAAGGCTTCTCTCTAGCTAGTGTTCAGTTGGCTATTCAGGGTGATTCTTCTGTAATTTAGTTGTAATTCCAGTTTGGTCCTGGGTGGAGGTTAGTGTAGCTTCTACTTCTCTACCATCTTGAGTTTCCCTGAGATATTATCTTTCAATGCACAAAATATTTTAATTTTCATGAAGTCCAGTTTGTCCATTTTACCTTTTGTTTACTGTGCCTTTGACATTATATCCAAGAAGTCGTTACCAAATCCAATGTTGTGGAGATATTCCCTGATGTTTTCTTCTAAGAGTTTTCTAGTTTTAGGTATTACATTTATGTCTTTGATTCATTTTGAGTTAATTTCTGTATGTGGTGTTAAATAAGGATTCAACTTCATTCTTTTGCATGTGGATATTGTGCCACTATCTCCAACACTTTAGAAAGGTGTAGGGAGCCAGCTGGGAGTATCCAAGGCCAAGATTTACTCTGTCTCTCTCCTTAGCATTCTCACCTATGAGCATCACCCTCCTCCCTCCCACCTAGATTCATCAACCTTGAGTTGGGACTGGTCAGGGATGATGAGCTAGGGCACCAGTGGCCGCACAGGCACATGAGCCTTCTCTTGGAGTCACTCTTCTGGGTTCCATTGCAGCATCTACTAATGTGCCATCCCCGCTCCTTAAGCCAGCTGCACTCTCCTGTTCTTCCCCTTTCTCTTTCCCTTTCCTCCCCGCCCTTGCTTCCTGTTCCTCTCCCTCCTCCTTCTCTCTGGAGTCTCAGGGTATGGGTGGAGGCCATGGGGGTGTGGTTAGGGTCAGGAGTGTACACAACATTTACAAGTCAGTTTCCTCCTGATGGGGCTGTTAACAAGACTAAAGGAGAGGAAACATGCAAAGTCCTAATACCACAGTGGCCTGGCACATAATGCACAACAAATAAATAGGAACTATTCCTATTAGTTTATTGGCTATTCGGACACTGATTTCTCACTACTGGTTTATTCGGTCATCCTGGGGAGGGCAGTGACTCTGCCTCATCTGCACTGGTGCTATCTCCAGCTGCCCAGAGGCTGTCCCTGAGGCTGGCACAGACTCTCCTGGTCAGAGCCTGGGCCTGCGGGGACTTGCTCCTGTCATTCCAGCAGCTGTCTCATCCTCACTCAGGCCTTCCTGCAGCACCTGGCAGAACACAACTTCCTTCTTAGTTTCTCTCCCCACCTGCCTTCTCAACACTACTGGCAGCATCACTCTGCCCAGGCTCAGGTTTCTAGCAAGGGACAGAGGACTCCTGGCCTGTGCAGGAAAGACACAGGTTTGAATGGGTCCCTGAACCTGGCCTGCCTGGATGAAAGGCCAGTCCCTGTGGAGGCAGCATTCAAGCCTCTCTCTCAGCCTCTCACATAGGCCTAAACCTAGGGCCTTTAGCTTGCGCAGTCCTGAGGGCCTGTGTCCTCAGCATGATGAATGAAGCTACAGTGGTCTGAAATCTGGCTGAGAACTGGGCCGGCTCCAGAGAGCCTCTGGAGAGCTGCTGAGGGGTGGCCAGGCAGGACAAACAGCTGCCCAGACATCTGTGGAGGGCACAGCCACTGCCAACCCCAGGTTCAGGGGGAGGGGAGCTTGACAGACCCTGATGTGTGCCTGTCCACGCGGCCAGGATTCCCTCTTCCTCACCTGAGCTTACCATGTCCCACAGGCAAAGAATGTCTTTGCTACCAGCCCTACTTTCCTCCTCTTCTGGGGAGAGAGGAGAGGTTCTAGAATGTGTTGAGCATGCTTGTGTACCCAGCACTGTGGCCCCTGTCCTCAGCACCTCCTGTCATCCACACCCTAATCTTTCCAGTAGGCATAATGAATTGTATTTCACAAAATAAGAGGCACAGAGAGGGTAGGAAATGCCCACCACACAGCTCTCAAGGAGTGCAGTGGGGCTGTGGCTCTAGTCTGGTCTCCAGGCTCTCCGGTGGTTTCCTAGGCTCGTGACACTCACGATGCCACCCTTGTCTTGATGCCCAAGTCTGGCTGCACCCCTCAGCACTATGGAGTGCTCCTCCCTCGGCCCTGCTGCCCCGAGCCGCAGAGCAGAGCTGGTGAGACCTGGGGTGCCCTGAGCTGTGAGAGGCCCCCTGGCAGCTCAGCCTCTGGTGGGAAGCAGTTCAGGTTGTCCAATGACCACCCACCCCCAGGAGGCAGGGGATGGTGGTGAGAGAGGTTTCCAACAGGAGTCCTTGCTTGGCTTTAGGGATGTTCTAGAGTGGGCTGTACCCACCAATGATTAGTTTTCTTAAATAACTGAGGAGTTTTCTGGAATGAACTGCTCCTATAAGGAAAGAATTTCAAACCCTTGCTTGGTTGAGGGTGACAGACTAGGCAGGTAGGAGAGCAGAGATGGGAGACAGCGGTTCTCTGCCACCTCACTTGTGTCACCCTGCTTCATCTGCCCCTCCTGTGTGACACTCACCTGAGAGAGTCGTCAGCAGGGCCCCTCGGCACAGGCACCCTCGGGGGGCCTTGGGCCTTGCCCACACCTACGCATGCGTGGGGCACTGAGGCATGGCCCCGCACATGGCCTTGGATATGGCATCCCATTGAGGTGCCCCACAGGCATTCATGTGTTGGAAGATAGGGGGCCCTCTTTAGGAGTGGCCCCAGCTATGGCCAGGAGAAGAGCCCTCAGGGGAGGCCTCCCTTAGGAGGGGCTTGGGACAGAGGAGCGGACCAGCCTCTTCTGCCCCAGCACCTTCACTTCTGTCCTGGACCTGACTCATCAAAGAGCCATCAGGGGGCATGGTGAATTCCAGTTCCCAGACCCATCCCAGATCCCAAGGGCTGGCTGGCATTTTTGACAAGTCTCCCCACAAGTGTGGGAAATCCTGCTCTTTGCCATCTTATCCTAACTCCCCAATCCTCTGGGGCAGGAGCAGTATTGCTCTCATTCCTACGCTGAGGATGCTGCTCCCCAGGTAACTAAAGTGCTATGTCCAGAGGCCACAACTGACAAAATGTTATCACAGTTAACCAGATCTGGCTGGTTCCCGAGTCTAGGCCGTCCTCAGGTCCCCGGGTGCTGCAGTGCCCGGGAGAGGGGAAGACATGATGGTGAAGGCTGGGCCACCCTGGGTCTGTGCCGTCCAGGGGTCTCAGGGATGACAGAGGCCATGGGCATGTACTGTGCGCTGACTCAGGCCTCACACAGCCACATGTGACATGCACCTCTGTTGTTTGCTGGCTGTGTGACCTTGAGCAAGTTTCTCAAGTTTCTCTTCCTGCATCTTGGTCTATAAATCTATAAAAAGGGGATAATGCATTTCAAGTTTGGGGGAGGGGTGATCAGCACGGGCCCAGAGCCCAGCACAGGGCCAGCCAGCCAGAGCAGGTCCCTAAGTGGTGGTGGCTGTCACGCTAAGAATGGAAAATATTTCCCTTTTCCTGCCCCTTTCTTTCCTTCTGGCTTCACGTTCTTCCCTTTCACCCACTCCAGTTCCCTGTGTTGCCTGGTTCCGAACTCTGGAGCAGAATGGCTCCTGCTTGGAGCACAGCCCTTTCCCCAGCTCCTCCCGCTCCCCTCTCTTGTTCCTGACCCCAGGGTCACTTGCTCAGTCCCACTCCGCAGCAGGGTTGAAGCAGCATTCAACAGAAACTGGGTACCCACCAAAGAATTCTAAGACGACTTGCAAAGGAATTCCCTCTGTTCTGACAACATTTCCTTGTTTCCTGGGGGGAAACTACCACCCACTCTTATCTCAGCCCCATGGATGGGAGGTTCAGTCTTGGCCCTTTGATGGGGTGAAAGTAAGAGTGAGGTGTCCACTCTGAGTGGCCCACACTCAGCTCGTGTAAGGATGGGGGGGGGGTAGAGATGAAACACACAGTTGCACTAAATTAGGGAAAAAGAAAATCATTTCAGAAAGACAAGGGTCCAGAGATCTTTGTATTGACCTTGACCATGGGGGCAGAGTTCCCTCTGTGATGAACAGACTTAGGGATGGACACACCTGGGTTCAAGTCCCAGCTCTGTCAGTTACTTAGCTGAGAGAACTTAGGCAAACTATCTGATTTTCCTGAGCCTCAAAATACCTTACTCATATGTTCATAATGATGCTTAAATGAGGTACCGAAGTGCCTGGTGCACAGAATTGCAACTGCTGCCATCTTGGTTGGTAATCAAGATGTTACCACCCTCTTGGTCTCCCTTCAAAAATCTCCCAAATATCCTGCCACCCACATTAAGGATAGAAGGCCCAGGCATTGGGGTTAAAACCGTGCTGCTGCCGCTCCCTAGTGGCAGGGTCTAACAGCACATACCATCATGGTGAAGACAAGCACTTCACATCTTTTGGAAAGTCTCTGAACAGTTACATTTGTATCAAAAAAGCCATGATTTTTTCCTGGACTTAAGAATGCTGTATATCATATCTACATGAAAAAATAAGATGTTTTCCTCTGAAAGTATTTTTAAAACATTTGCAATACATGCACATTGACAAGTTCTTAACATTGATTTTTTTTTTTCAAAATATTTTCATGAAAAATCGGTGTGTTGTACGTTCATACTTGTTACATACTGGAAAATCCAGCACTTTTCTTTCCACCACATAGAGCCAATATAGGCCTTAGGTAAGTTACTTCATCTCAAGGAGGCCAAGCCAATGAGGGCTGTGATCCATCAAAAGAAGGGGAGCAGTGCGGGGTCTCTGACATCAGGACCTCCGTCTGCTCATCTGCCCATGCGTGCCACTTTTTGGAAAGTCTGTTTTGGGCCATGACCAAGTGCTGAGGCAGCAACAGCTTCCCCTGGGCCTGGCTGCCGCAAGGCGTCAGGCCGTAGCTCATGCTCCCTGCTGCTTCTCTCTGGGATTTAGAGCCCTACTCATCATCTGGCTGAAGTGTCAAGGATTCCCTTTCCTAGAGGAAATTAACTTGCATTTTACACTTCATGCCCATAGAAATTTAATCATCCACCATCCCCCTCTGTCTTGCTTGACAGAGAGATGGCCACGGTCCCAATGTTCTATAAAATACGCCTCCCCTCTGGCCCCAGGGGCCAGGGAGGGAGGGGCTGTGAGCATCCAGGAGAGTAGGTCCTTTTAAACATGTCTCTGCATGCAGGCCTGGGAAGGTAATTTGTGGATGGAGACTACAGGTGGCCAAGAAGGCTAAGACACCTGTGCTGAAGGGCTAGGCCTCAAGCTTCCCTTTCTCTTCTCCTCAGTAGACCAGAGGGATTCGGGGCTCTATGTGGGTTTGAATGTTGACTCTCACTAGATGGGTGACTTTGGGACAGTCGGTTACTCTCTGTGCTTCTGATATAATAATATGGGGTATTGAAAGCATTGAGTGGGTTAATACATTGAACACAGCTTAACATTTGTCATCTTTCCCCAGAACAAATGCTGCCAACTCCAGGCAGGCCCCACCTCCAGCCTCCCTGATCATCCATTTCCTACCCCATAACCAGGACTCTGTGAGGAGCAACCTGACAATGCCCCACCCCACTGCCTCCAGAGTCCTGCCTCCCTTGGCTTGGCCCCCTCCCCTTCCAATGGCCCCTCCAACCTCTCACCTCCCCCCATCTCACACACAGGTCTTTCCAAACGCCCAGCTGCTCCGAGGCGTGACTCCAAGTCAGCCTCTGCTAGTGCTGTTCACTCTATTCAACTTCTCTCCGACTCGCACATACTCTCTCTGCTATTGCCTCTCCTGTGAGGGAATATCTCCCTTGACATGACCCCAAGTCCCAGCCCCTCTCTTCCAATCAATCCGTGTGCCTTATGTGTGACTCTATAACTGACCAGCTCACACAGTGGGATAGTCCCTGCTTGCAGGTCCCGTTTCTGCTATTGGCCGGAAAGCTCTCTCGGAAAGACTGGAGAAAGGACCAAGTCTCCAGTCTCCAGGACCAACGGTACGGTAGGTGGCAACTTTCTCCTGGTGTTTGGAAGGTGGTGGCCCAGATCCTGCCTGGGAGAAGTGCTTGGGAAATGGCACTCTTGTCACAGGAGCCACACCTGGGGCCACAGAGTCTGAACTCAGTGTACACAAATACCCTGGTGACATAGGAACAGACATTACCTCCTGGGCAATCCTAAATTAAGCAGAGTCATAGGGCAGTATCTCCAAGATCCCTTTCCCATTCAGCAAATGTGTGGCACCTGACTTTCATGAGAGGGTGTGTGTTAAGTAGTACCCTTGTCACGGACTACTCTCATGCCATTTCCCTCATTTAACAAATACTGCCCTGGCTGGTGTAGCTCAGTGGATTGAATGCGGGCCTTTGAACCAAAGGCTTGCGGTTCGATTCCCAGTCAGGGCACATGCCTGGGTTGCAGGCCAGTTCCTGGCAGGGGACACACGAGAGGCAACCACACATTGATATTTCTCTCCCTCTCTCCTTCCCTTCCCCTCTAAAGATAAAATAAATAAAGTCTTTTAAAAAATTAGAAATTAAAAAACCTCACAAAACAAATACTAACTGCATGTCCACTACATACCAGGCGCTGTTCTCAGAGTGGGAGTCACAGCAGTGCACCAGACAGACGCACTCCTCACTTGCTGAGGACTGTGACCCTGTGTGCTGCTACAGCCAGAGAGTCCACTCACGGCCCTCAGCCCCGCAGAGATGTGTTCAGCGCCTGGGAGATTCCAGGCCTTGAGAGGGAAGCGAATACTCCAGGAGGGCTCAGGAGGCTTTGAT
The DNA here is from genome assembly GCA_004027475.1 of Anoura caudifer. Taxonomy (NCBI): domain Eukaryota; kingdom Metazoa; phylum Chordata; class Mammalia; order Chiroptera; family Phyllostomidae; genus Anoura; species Anoura caudifer. The sequence goes on from PVKU01009249.1 coordinate 23,239, forward strand.
CCCCACCCCTGACGCGCTGGCTGTAATGTGGGGAGAGGTGCAGTAGGTGGCAACATTGGGCCACGTTCAGCTTTCCATTCCCACGGCTGCTTCTTTTCTTTCCAGAACCCCACCTTCAAACTCTCTCAGAGCCTCAGATTTCCCAGTATCCCCCAGACTGTCTGAGGCCCCACACACCCAATTCTCAGACACCTCTATATCCCAGATCCCAGATCCCAGTCTCCCCAGGCCCTCCCATCCCTGAATTCTGGGCCCCTCCATATCCTCCGACTCCCCGGGAGCTAGATTCCCACATTTCAAATCTTCTAGGAGCCCCAGACCCTCAAGACTCTGACCCTCAGGCAGCCCAGGCTCCATAACTTCCAAACTCCTGAACTCTCAGGCCCAGATTCCCCAGGCCCCAGATCTCCCAGACCCTCTAGATCTAGAAACCCCAGTCCTCAGACCCCCAGACTCTACAAATCCTTAAAGATGGCCCCTCTGGCTTCAGACCCTTCTAGGCTTCTTAGATCTGGGACTCCTCAGAACTGTCCGACACTCCAGGCCCCCGCCCCCCAGTCCCCTGGACCCACAGACCCCTGGACTCCATACCACTGCAAACAGCTACAGACTCCCCAGTTTCCAACCTTCCCCACACCCACCAGGTCCATCAGGTTCTCACACCAAGATGCAGGTGTCCTGGTTGCCCCACTTCCCAGCAGAGGTTCTGTGGGGGACCTTTGTCCCAGGGCAGTTGGTGCTGACCTCCCCCCAACTCTCCCTCACCCGGTGAGGGCCATGCCCCCCAGGCTCATGAATTCCACAGTTGTGAGGGATCCGTCTTGTAAAAATGAGCAGATAGAGGCCTAGAAGAAACTTGCTCAAGGCCCCCAGGATGTGAGTAGCTGGAGCCCAGGCCTCTGATTCCTAGTTCCTGTGATGCCTGGTGCTAAGTGCCCAATAGAGGGTGGCCACTGTGCACGCTATTACTAGTCACCCCTATCCTGGCCTTAGCCCACGCTCACCTCTCCAAGGCCCAGTGTGGGACCATTCTGTCTTCCTGGGACCAAACAGTCAGAACATCTCCCGATTTAGCAGCATCTGCAAATTTAATTAGCAAGCTGTGTATCTTCCTGGCCCAGTAATTAATAAAGGTGTCAGGCAGAACAAGGCCTTACCCAAGTCCCTTCCAGCCCCTGGAAGTGCCTCTCCTTCTGCACCAGGGGCCTGGTCACTTATCAGACAGACAGGGTGGGACAGGCCGAGAGGCAGAAGAAAAGAAACAAAGCCAGGAGTCACACAGAGTCGCCGCCCAGACATCCAGACCTCAGTCAGCCCTTTGGCAAATGGGCACTGAACCCCACCATGTGCCCTACACTGGGCTACACCAACACTCACCAAACAGCTCTGGGCACCCTCCGACCAGCGCTATGAGCAGCAGGACATGAGTGCTGTGTGCAGCCTGCAGTTGTCTTTTCCAGTATTGGAGTTAATCAGACAAACTGTTCACCAACCAGGCCTGGCCACGCCCCTCCCCAGGAGAGTGAGCAACCGGTTACCTGGTGGGTGTGCTGCCTCCTGGAGCTGGGGAGCTTTCCAGCAAGGAGCCGAGGCAGTCGCTGCCTCTGCTCTCAGTGGTGCCTCTTTTCTCTCCTTAGGTGAGCGTGTCCAGTGCACAGTGTTTCGTGCTGTCCATGAACCAGTGCTTCCCACATTTATGCCTCCAGCCCTGGCATCCCCCTGAACTACAGACTGGTAAACATGAATTCTACATGACTTCTCCTCTTGGAGGTTTACTAAGCCCCTCAAATTTAATTGGATCGCCAGACAAACTCTCTGCCCCCACCCAAGTCAACCTGCTGTCTCCTATTCCTGTCCGCTGCAGTGACCAGTTCCAGGTGACTCTGGACACCTTTACACAAGCACAGCTGACACCCTCCTGCCTCTGTCCACATGGGGTAGAGGGTGTGGGCGGAAACTGCTCAGCACCCAGGCCTGAGCACCTGGTAGTGTGGGGGAAGTTAACACCTTGGCTGGCAGGGGGAGGAGAGGCTTGGTGCCCCCTCCCGCCTCCACCCCCAGGTGGTGGTTCTGAGACCCCACTCATGACGGTCACACCTCACTACGTCTCTCTCAGACTCAAGTGCTAGTCACCTGGTGGCCGATGACGTTGCATGCCGGTATTGGGCATCCTGCCGCCCAGCTTTCTTCCCTCCTCCTTGTACAAGGTATTGTCTTGGGTTCTGTTCTCAGGGGAATGCAAGCTAAGACCCAAGGACAGGGGCCACTCAGAACCCCCTTCAGGACAGAAAGGCCTGCTGCTACCTGGGAACAGTGTGTTTAGCCCATAGCCTCCAGCTGTTAGCTCTTTCAGCGTTCGAGGTAAGGTCATATGTTCTGGGGAAGCCCCAGAAACAACTGAACAGGCAGATCTCCTGCAACAGGCATACGGTTGTTCCAGTGCCCACGGTGGGGCCAGGTGGGGGGAGGCAGTGCACAGTCTCTTTGGTAAAAGGCGAAAGATTTATACGATCTGACGAGCAACCAGAGTATGACAGGCTCTTTTGGGTCTGTGTCACGGTCTAACGCTCCTCCACCCATGTGGGAAACTTCTTGCTTCTCCTTTCATAGGTGAGACTCCCCAACAAACTTTTGTGCCCAGCTTCTCAGCATCTGCTTTCTATATGATCCAAGCTGAGACAGTCTGATGAGAAGCTGAGGGGAGTGTGAACTGGGTGGAGTGGGATGAGAGAGTTTGGACAGGGATAGTGAAGACAACATTCAGTGTCCTGATATTCTGAGGGATCACCCGCCCAGCTGCACCCAGAGACAACGAAGGCCAGACTTGGAGCAGCTGGGCTTTGGGTGTGTTGAAGGGAGGGAGGCAGGCAAGGCCGCCCAGGTGGAGCTGCACCTGCCAACTAAGGCTCTGTCCGGGGATCGTGCCTGGGAGTGCAGTCACTCTGCCCATCCTACAGAAAAGCAGACCCTGTGAGGGGACTTGGCTGACCAGTAGGGGTGGGCCCAGAGTGCAGGTCTCTGCAGGTGAAACTCTGTGTGTTTTAAATGAGGTGACTCCTGGCTGAAATGTAGCTCTTTGCTTCTCCAGGACCTTACAGCAGATGGTCACCACTGGGCAGGCAGGATGCCTGTCACTGGGTAAAGGGAGCTGGTGGGATGGAGTGGGCAGGGAGGGAGAGGGAGGGGGAGAAGGTAAGGCTGGTGAAGGAGCTTGGACTTGGTGAGAGTAGGAGGGGCCTGAGGCCATGGCAAAGGCTGAAAGTTGGGACATGTTTTGATTTGTGTCCTGGAGGCTCCCACTGGCAGCCTGCAGAATGAAGAGGTTTGGACTGGGCAAGAGGCAGGCAAGCAGGCAGCAGGTAGCTGGAAACCCAGACCCAGGCTGAGGCAGAGGGAAAGGAGTAGAGAGAAAGGAATGGGCAGCGGCACTGAGATGTGGGGAGAGCCTGGGTTGGGGGCCAGAGATGCACAAGACCCAGAGCTAGTCTCTTCTTCCTGGCGTGGGTTTCTCCAGACACAGGAGTGTGGGAGACTTTTGTCCTCCTGTGTCCAATAAAAGAAGCAGAAGGGGAGAAAGCAAGACCTAGTGCCTCTCAGTTTCAGAATTAGTCACTATCTTTTTTGGTTAGGCATCCATGGCAGGAAGTGGCTGGGAGAAGTAAGATTTAGCCTTCCAAGCAGGCTGTGAGGAAGGAAGGGACCAGAAGCACTTCCATTGGCTCATTTGCATTTCAAACAGCCAGTTTGTTTTATCTCCTAATTAGCATACTCACACACTGCTGAACCGAGTCCATTAAAGGAGACTCTGCTCCAGGCCCAGCTCCTCCTTTAAATATTTTTAAAGTGCATGATTAATACAGTTGCCCAGTGCTGCCTGGGACTGTGCGGGGGGTCAGGGGGCAGGTAAATGAAAGAAAACGGCTGCACTCGATGCCGACTGGCTGATTAATCATGGCCTCTTTTCAATAAATCAGGGCAGATGGCAGGAGGCAGCTACAGGCCCTCCTGGGAAATGAGATCCTGCTGGCAGGATGGGTAGGGACTGGAGGAGTTCCCAGAAGGAAGGCCCAGTTTATGTGGCCTTGTTTGTATCCCTGAAGACCCTGACCTCCACCCTGCTGCACTGTGAGGCAATTCCCAAGTTCAAGAGGGGCTGTGACTGCTGGGAAGACATAGCAAATCTCCTCTAGCTGCTGGACTGTTCAGGATCAAATCACATCAGTTTCCAAACGAGCCCACTCTGGGACAGGTTGGTTGGGCGTAGCGCAGTATTTGTACACATACTGTCTTGCATTCTTCCAACAGCCCCATTTTCCAGATGGGAATGTGAGGCTCGTCAAGGTCAAGGCTCATCCATCCTGGAAGCCAGCTGTACATAAGCATTCTACCTATCTGGTCCCACTCCAAAGCCTGCCTGTCACCCACCTCCTTCTGGAGCACTGTCCAACCCATGGCCCGGAAAGGAAGGTCCTGGATATCTGTCCTGCTGGCTCCGAGCACCAGACACAGAAGCCATGGCTTCCCTGAGGTTGATCAGCTCACTCCCACACTCGTGTGTGAAGGCTGAGAGCTGACATTTTCAGAGAAAGGAAACAGCAAGTGCCCAGGCACTGGGGTGGGGTGAACTCAATGTTTGTGAAAGAAGGCCCAGTTTGCTGAATCAGAACCAGTGAGGAGAGCTCCGTCAAAGGGAGCTCAAAGGAGGCAGGCAGGGCCAGATCCTGCTGAGCCCTGTGGCTGTGGCGGGGACAGGAGAGGGGGCATAGCTGATGCACATCTTAGAGAGCTCCCTCTAGACCATGGTCTGTAGGAAGACAAGCAAGCACGCAGATGGACCAGAAATGTTACTACAGCCATCCAGGACCGCAGTGGCAGCCGGGACTAGTATGGAGGGGACTGAGGAGTGGGCAGAGAAGGACACACCTAAGGGTAACACTGAGAGGTCTTGCTACTGGTGCCAACATGAGGGAGGAGAGATTCCAGGATGACTCCAGGGTGTGGCTCGGTACTGGGGCACCTTGGTACCCATGTTCTGTTGATGGAACTGGGCAGCAGGGGTGTGGCGATGGAAGGAGTGGTGTAAAGTCATGTTAAGTTCCAGATACCAACTTGGCATCCACGTGTGGGCGTTGAGAGGGCTGAGCAGAGAGAGTCATCTGGATGATGGATGGTACTGAGAGCCCTCAGGATGGAAGTGAGAGTGACAGGAGAAGGGTGGGTAGGCTGGGCCAGGTGGGGGCACATGTAAGGCCACAGAGACCAGAGGAACTGGTGAAGGAGTGCTCAGATGAATAGCCAGTGAAGCAGGAAGGAGGTCAGAAAAGTGCACGTTCCTTGCGGGCAGGCTCGCTCCACCCAAAGGCCAATGATCTGAAATAGTATGAGTAAAACAGCAATTGTTAAAAACCTGTGACCCAGGAGGGTTCCCACCATCCCCTAAATGATAAGAGAGTCTTACTGTGCCTGGACTGTTTGCATAAAATGGGGTTTAGGCTGAACACCTGCTTTCCCCTTTCCAGAGAGTCTGCATCCTGGGCCTGTGTCTGCCAGGGGTGCCTCTGTAACCAGCCCCAGAGAAAACCCTGAGTTGATAACAAGCTTCCCTGGTAGACAGCATCTCAAATGCATCGTCACCACCTATTGCTGGGGGGATTGAGCAAGTCCTATGTGACACCAGTGGCAGAAGCTCTAGAAAGCTTCTGCCTGGTTTCCCCTGGACTTTACCCCATGTACCTTTTCCCTGTGTTGATTTGCTCTGTATCCTTTTGCTGGGAAAAAAAAAATCTCAGCCATAGGAACAACTCTATGCTGAGTTCTCCCAGCAGTTCATCTCACCCAAGCGGGGTGGTCTTAGGGACCCCAACATAGATGGGTTAAATAAAGCCTCCTATTAATATTTTGAGAAAAAAGAAAGAAAGAAAGAAAGAAAGAAAGAAAGAAAGAAAGAAAGAAAGAAAGAAAAGAAAGAAAGAAAACCTGTGGCTTAGTACTGCTGACTTTGTCTGCAGAGCCATTACCTTCTCTAAAGCCCAAGGAAGACATTTCTTTTTCAGGCCCTCTTCTTGGTCCCCAACTAGAGTGTTCTCTGAGATCTCTGGATGCTTCCTGTTCTACCAAGCACGGGTCAGCCACCCTCCTCCAGGAAGCCCGCTCTGGATGCTGGACTCTCCCTGAATTGCCACCGAGGTTCCGTTTCATCCTTGGTTACTCAGAACACTTACTCGGGAAGAGTCTGCACTGGAAGGGTCCTGGGACCTGGGACAAACCACTCTACCTGCCGCACCTCCTTGTTCCCGTTTGTGAGGGGTGGAGGATGAAGAAACGGCTGCACATGGGTGGCAGGTTTTGAAAGCCTCTGGGATGAAATCCGGGGCTGGGGTGGGAGCCCTGTTACACTCGGACTGGACTCTGCTGTGGCTGACCGGCTGCCAGGTCACAAGACGTACGTGCCGCACCACACCCCTTCTCTCACCAGGGGGCGCTGCTGGCCCAGCTGCTCACCCCCACCTTCCCACCCTTCCCAGCATTGTGGGACACTTTTGGAGGGCCCATTTGCAGACTTTGGAAGTGCCGCTTTGAGAAGTTCAATGTAGCTTTACTATGGGGTTTCAGGACTAAGTCGGGTCCTTTGGTATAGTATAGCTGGGTGGTGGGAAGAGGTGTGGACCTCAGGCTCCCTGTGGACCCTCCATGGCCATCTCTCTGTCAGTTTTGAACACCCTGTCCTCCACCCTGCCCCATGGGCTGGACTGAACCCCAGCAGAGCCAGAACTAAAAGAGCACTTTTGGTAAAAGATTTAGGGAGCTTTGGGGACAAATTCGGCTGCTCTTGGAAGTTCAGGTGCTCAGCAGGGTGTGAGGGCACTTTTTTGACTCTGTTTCTTGCTCTGGAGGTGGTACAGCTAGGGGAAGGTGGGAGCCAGACCCGCCAGGGCTAGAGCATGCCTCTGGGGTCCATGGCCCTGCCTCAGCATTGCCCACACTGGCATACTGTCTTTTGAGGGGAGAAGTCAGAGCCTGTGTCAGAAGCTCACAGTCTGCAAGCCCAGACCCCCGGGGGGAGGGTGCACATGGGCTGGCTCCTGGCTGGCACTGGACAGGCCACCTGCAGGCCACAGTGGGAAGAGCCCTCCCTCGGAGTCCACTTCATCAGACCCAAACCTACCAGCCCCTAAGGGGCTTAAGGAGAGGAGGGGTGAAGTCAAGGAAGCCAACATCCTTCGGAGATGCCTCAGCTGAGAGGGAGAGGTGGGGGGGCACAGAGGGCAGCTTGGAGGGGATGCGGGTTTGATGTCAAGGATGAGCAGGACTGGGGGCTGTGGAGAGAGAAAGCTCAGGAGACTGATGGCCCAGAGAAAGGGACGGGTACCTGTGACAGGAGTTGGGGGGGGGGTGGCAACATTAGCCTGCAGGGAAGAGAAGGGGTCTGGGAGGTTATGAAGAAGTCCGAAGCCAGAATTTAGACCTACTGTGACAAAAACAGGGAACCATGGTAGCTACTTGAGCAAGGGAATGGTGGCAGGGAGGGGTGCTGGGGTGGGGGATGGCTCAGGACAGGGAGGGAGATGGAGGGGAGGGGTTGTTGACACAAGCCTCTGCACACACCCAGGGCAGATCTTTAACTCACTGACCCTCTGGTTCCAGTTCATTTACTAAACTAACCTTAGAAGCTATCATCAAAAATCACATTTTCAAATGACATGAGAAAATGCCTGCAGTATAAGCATGAGTGAGAAACCTAGAAGGCTTTGAGAAAGTATATTATAACCTCAGTTTTGTAAGAAAAGTGTGTGTGTGTGTGTGTGTGTGTGTGTGTGTTGGGACGTAACTGCTCAGATTGTTTTATGACAATTATATGTTTATGTATTCCCCACCCCCGCCCCCTTTTCTCTTTCTTTGTCAAACACCTTCTTTCACCTCCTGGGAGAATTTCTGCCTTAGCCTTTCCTGCCATGGGGGTAAGGGGAGCTAATTTCTAGTTACAAATGATTTAGTGTCTGGATTTGTGGCCATCCAAGTTCATTGGGAAAGGACGACTTGGGGAGCCTGTGGCAAGGAGGAGCAGGGTTGGAGGGGCTTCCTCAACAGGGTATTCTCTGGGCCTGGGCTTCGTTGGAGGATGTCAGTGGGTGGGGGAAGGGGGCAGAGGCCCCAGAGAAGTCCCCAGATGTCACAGAAGCTTAAGGGGAAAAGGACAGAGTGTGGTCTTGCTGGAGGGCCCTGCTCTTAAGGTGGCTTCTGCACTGTCCCTGAAGCAAAGAGACCTGAGGCACCTGTGTGACATTTGCACACCCCTCACCCTTTCCTGACCAGCTGCCACCCTCTGTCCCTGTGTCACACACTCCTGGAGGCCAGATGGTGTTGCCACTGTGCTTCCAATTAGAGGTGCCGTCATTGCTGGCACACTGAGGGGGACGCAGAGACTATGCAATGCTTACCAGCTTCCCTGGACCCCATTCATCAAAGTGTGTTTAGGGTTCATGTTTTTTCTAAGACAATAAGAACATTCTATATTTTTTCACTCCTTCCTTCCATCTCTTCCTTGTCCTGCTTCTCCTTTGGAGTCTATTGTACCCATAATGGCACCTACATCCCCTCATGTCCTAATTACAGGATTTGTTCCAATCTCCTTTTTCAGTCCTGATAACCAACAAGCCAGCAAGTCCTAAGAATTTGACCTCAAAATCTCTCACCTTCCCACATACTTCCCTGGCTCTCTGTCCCCTGTATTTTTCTATTTGTTTCCTTTTCCTGCTCACTGCAGTGCTCCTCTGTGGTCTCCGTGTCTCTCCTCCAGCTGTCCCCACTGTGCCATGCCACAGAGGAGAAAAATACTGGGATTGGGCCTCTCTCTCGCAAAGATCTTTGATGACACTGTCCTTCCCACCCACCAAAGCTCATGTGATACAATCCAAGTCCCTTTTTCTGCAGCTCAAAGCCCTCTGTGATGGGTCCTGGAATGGCAGAGTCAACCCTGCTTCTGTGGCAGACATGACTAATTAATCACTGCACGTTCCCTCTGCTGATCCAGGATGTGGCTTCCGGGTTGTCTTCAGGACAAGGTGTCAGTTACACCAAAACAACTGATCCCAGTTGGCCATCGCAAATCCGCTCCTCACCCAGGCATCTCTGCTTCTCTCTTGCCTACCCCATTTTTCCCCTGCTCAGCCTCCTGGAATGTCTTGGCACACTCACATTGGAATAATCAGGGATAGCAGGAGTAGCCACACAGGTGTGGGCAGTTGAAGGGTCACCCTAAGGGATAGTGCATTCTCCAGGATTCTCAGCAAGACAGCTTATTACCATCCCTTCACCTCAAAGCACTGAATGGTGACCTCTGGTGGAGGGATGTAGTTAATCAGAAGCAATCCCACATGGAGAGAGCTGGAGGAATAAGCACCCTGGCCTTGTACTCCTGCCTCCTTCAAATCACATGCCTGGGCTCCCCACTGCTTGAAGTCAAATAAAGCTGGAGGGCCAGAGAACCCGCTGAAGTACAGGGCAGAGCAGAGTTTAGGGCTGACCTGGGGTCAGGGGAAGATTCCAGCCCACAGGAGGGTGCCCTGCTTGGCCCCACAGAGAAGAGAGATGGTGCTGGCAAGACTCATGGAGGAGAGCCCTCCAGTGTGCTGTGTCCCAGGCCCCATGGTTCTTCTCATGCAGTTCTGTCTGCCAGGGTGACTGCTCTAGCAGCTCACCTGCCAGCGCCCCAGAGCTCCAGGGCATTGTTCGTTTTTCATCTAGGTTCTGCTGCCAGGCAGATGTCTGGGGAAGGGAGCTCTGCACCTTAGGAGAGGGGGGGCCATCACTCCCATTTGCAGGACAAGGACCTAGAAACTGAGAGGGCATTTCTGACCCAGGATCCCCTACAAAGAACCTCAGCTCCATCTTCTGCCAAATTTCTAACTTCTTTTCTCTTCCTGTTTGGCCTCCCAACCATTTTTGTCCCAAAGGAGCAAAGGGGAGAGAAACCCAAAACCTGTGCCCCTTTGGCTGAGTGAAGGAGTCAGAAATATGAAATTTCTTGGTTGTTTCATACTTTATCTAAAAAATAGTCAAAATTTGCATTATAGTCCATATTATGTCTGTCTTTGTTTTAAAAGAATGGTTTGATGTCTCCCAACTTCACATGGAACCGGTGCCCCAGAAACTGTAGGCTCTCTCTGGCATCCTCTTGTAGCTATCTGGCTGGTGGGAAAACCTCTACCTGATCTCATCCCAGGGTCCGTGCCTGCTCCCCAGACCCGGTTCAGGAGAGTGGGTTTGGGAGGTGCCCTTGCTGGCCTGTGGCAGGCAGACTTGCAGCAGGCCCTGAGGATCACTCTCTTCTGTTGTGTTTTCAGGACCAGTCCCACCTGGTGGGTGATAAATCACAGAACCGCTTGCAGCCACATTGGGGGTGTGAGTGGGTCGGCTCTGGGTGAGAAAGACTCTGAAACCAATTGACCTGTCCCTCGGCCTTTCTGTCCAGTGTGCTCACTTGGGCCTCTGAGAGTCTGCCTGACCCTTAGTTTCTTCTTTGGCTCTGCCTCCCTGCCTCTGTCCCTGAGACCCGCCTTTGGAGAGCTGGCTCTGCCAGCAGCACGTGAGTGTTCCCCACTCATGCCAACTCTGCTTAATGAACTTCTTGGGAGTCTGGTATGTGACATGGTCTGTCCTGGGCACTGGAGGTATCAAGGTTGCTAGGACATGATCCCTGCTCTCTGGTCCTCATATTTGGCTAGAGAGGCAGGCATATGACAAGTAAATGACCCTAGAATGTTCCAAGAGAGACCCTGAAGTAGGTACACAGACAGAACAGAGGGGCCAGATGCTAATGCATTCATGTGTCAGGGACAGCTTCTTATAGGAGGTGAGAGTGGAGCAGGGTTTTCAAGTGAAGTTACTGGTCTTGTTCTATAGCTACTTGAGTGTTCATTTAGGACAATCATTTCTTCACCTTCACAGGCTGACCTGGGCTGGGTCATGCTGTGTTTGGACCCAGGCTTGGGGCCCAGCAGCATGGAGGAGAGAGGAGATATTGGCAAAGTTCATGGATGGGGCTGGGCCCCACCATGGTTATGTCTGCATTCCATGTGGGACACCCGAGGAGGGTGCCAGAGGCCAGGGCCACATCCTCTGGCTCTGCTGAGGGGAGTGGCCTGAGAGTGGCACTGCCTGCCTTCCTCATTAGCAGGGTGGAAATTCCAGCCAGGTTCCCCACATCACAGCCCTGATAATCATAACAAATTGTAGCATCTCAGAGCCCAAAACCCAGAGGTGGCCGGGGCATATTAACAAGGCCCTCAGCTCGCAGCAATATGCTGCTACAAAATAAAAGTGCATCCTGAAGCCAAGCAGTGGCGCCCCGGTTTATTTCCTGTCCTCACCTAAGCCAACCTCATTAGTCTCACCCAAATGTGTTCCCCTAATGACGCTCCAGCAGAGGTGGGGGCCCTCACCCTTATGGTCTGGGCAGCCAGGGTGCCTAATCAAAAGTAATAATAAGAATTAAGAACAGCCTATTAGGCCCCTTTCCCCCTACCTCCCTGCTCCCCAACCCCAACCCCCATCGCTGCAGCCTGTCCAAACTGGCTCAGGACCAGGAGTGCATGCTCCAGATTTATTCTGAGCGTGCCGCCCTGGCAAATGGCACCAATCTTCCTTCTCCCCTTCTACTAACGAACATCTGCTGGTGATTCCTGGAAGTTCAAGGACTTGGGGAGGTGGCTTGGAGGTGTTGTAATCAGAAACCAAACACTGGTACTGCTCCGGAAAGCCACAAATGAGCCCCACTCTGTGCCTCTGGGTCCATGTTCTTCCTCTGGGAGCACCATTCCTTGCCGCTCACCTATGCACCCTACCAAGCCCACCTGGCCCCAACACTCAGCTCTGTGCACCCTCATCTGGGCGCCTTTCCCAACAGCCCAGGTTGCTGGGCAGGCCCCTCCCTGGTCTCCCTACCACGGCCTCGCATGGAGTTCTTTCTCATCATCTGTTCCTTGTTTGTCCCCGAGGCCAAGGGCTCAATGCCAGGTATCAAGTCAGCCTTACACTAGTTTGTTGAATGAATCTATGTGAGGTACAGGGTGCTTGGAGAAGGACATTCAGAAATAAAGCAGAATGCTAATATCTTAATGTCTTCCCTTTGTCTAAATGTTCACAGGCTCTAAGTTCAGCTCCTAGCATTAGCAGGCACAAGGAGGTCACTGATGCTCTGCTTCCTGAAGCCATTAGCCACATTCTGCCTTTATGCACAAGAGAGACACAGCCAGAGGCTTAGCCCTGCCATGATGATGGCCACTGCCCAAGGTCACTGCTGCAGCCCAAGGCTGATGGTATTCTAGGTGTGGGGTGGCGGCATGGGTGGGGTGGAACAGCCCAGCTTTCTGTGGAATTTCTGTGTCTCTGTGGTCTTTGAAGGCTATCTGAAGACCTGTCCGATGTCAGGAGGTGGTGGAATGGGGTGAGAACCCCCTTTCACTTGGGGTATCTCAGTTGAAGGGGGAAGGATTTAAAACTTTCCTTTACCAGTCCAAAGGGAGGAAGGTGGGGCTAGTTTGCTCTGTCTGGGTGTTGGTAGCCAGGACTGAAGATGATACTGTCTTCAACAGCCTGGCTGAGTGGTTGGCCCCCCTGGTGCCAGGGGCCAGGCTAATCCCAGGAAACCGGAGGGCTCTCTGCTTGGAATGCCAGGAGTGGCAGGAACTCTCATCTTTTCTCTCCTCCATAAGATGGTACATCCAGGGCAGATGCCTAAGATGCTTGCTCCTGCTCTCTCACCTCTGTGCAAGTCAGGAGAGGCACATACAAGTGCAGGCACACACATAAACACACAAATACACCCCTCAGCAAAACCCCAGGAGCTAAAACCATTTTAAATACACACTATTATTCTATGGCAAAGTAACTACCCTTCCAGAAGACAAGAACTTCATTCATTCATTGGTCCAGCAGGCATTTTCTGAGCATTTGCCCCGGACCTAGGGGCTGATGCCACTCCAAGCAAACTGCTCACAGTCTAGGTGGGAAGAGAGGTAGACCTATAACAAACATACAAATCAAAGTATAATTACAAACCAGGACAAATGCAGTGAAAGAGAAATGCCAGTGTCATAAGGACATTTGGCAGGGGCCTGGCCTTGTCTGCGTCTGGGAAGGTGTTCTGGACAAAGGGATATTTGAAGTAATGGCTGGAAGATGTACAGTTACCTCGGTGCGGGGACCAGGAAGAAGTGAGACTCCAGGAAGAGGGGACTGTCTGGGCTGAGTGAGGCCCTGCGGCTGGAGATTGTGGGATGGAGAAGGCCAGTGGGCTGGGAAGCGTGGTGGGAGTGGAGCCAGGAGAGGGAGCCGGCTGATGACAGAATGTGGGTGGTTGTCAGGGGGACAGTGGTCAGATTGCTGGCTGTGGGGCAGGGAGCCATAGGCAGGGGCAAGAGCGGATACAGAGGACGAGTTAGGACTCTTTCTATGTCAGTTCTGGGGAGAGGTGAGGGTGGCATTAAAAAACTTGCTGATAGTGATGTTGCCAGTTGTGGGTGGTGGGCTGGCAAGGGAGGATCAAGAAAAGGTGGAGTCAGGGATGCCCCTGTCTGACTTACACGAAGGGGTCGGGGAGGTGGAACCAACCCAGGTCTTAGCAAGAGGTTGACTGAGTGTTCTCTAGGCAGAGGGTCAGGGCTGTGGCACCACCTGGCGTCACCAGAATTGCAGCTGGGAGTTGGGGGGCGGGAAGGAAAGCCAGACAGGGCCCTGGAGAGACAAGTCAGGGGCCACCACTCCTCAGCCTGGCTGGGTTCCAGGAATGCAGTTCCCCAGCTCCACTCCACCCGTGTCTTACCTTTCACCGACTTCCAGGAGGGAGAGGCACCCATTCCAAAGCAGCTCCGAAAACAAGCAGTCTTGATTTTAAAACCTCTTACAAGAGATCCTTTTTTAGCTAAATTATGAGGAATACTCAAAATAAGTAGCAAGCTATGAATATAAACGTGAAATGAGAACTTGCAAGGGAATGAACACTAGCCCAAAATTATCCATGTGAAGCAGCCGATAACCCACCCCCCACCCCAATGTAATGTCACACAGGTGCTCCAGCCTGAGGCCGGTCCAGGCCTGGGGCCTCCTGGGGCTCTGGCTTACCTCCTGGGGAGCTCTAAAGTGTGGTCCCTGATCGGCAGCACCTGGGAACTTGTTAGAAATGATCATTCTGGGCCCCAGACCAGACCTGCTGAATCAGAGTGGGGGTAGGTCCAGCGAGTTCTGTGTGTATTTTATCGAGTTGAAATTCATAGAACACAAAATTAACAGTTTTAAAGTGAACAACTCAGTGACATTTAGTGAGCTAACATTGTTTGCGGCCACCTCCTCTCTCTAGTTCCAAAACGGTTTCATCACCCCAAAGCAAACCTGTATCTGTTGGGCAATTACCCCCCCCCCACTCTCCCTCCCCCCACCCCTGGCAACCAACAATCTCCCTTCTGTCTCTATGGATTTGCTCATTCTGGATATTTTATACAAATGGGATCACACACTGTGTGGCATCTTGTGTCTGGTTTCTTTCACTCAGCATCATGTCTGTGGAATTCGTCCATTTGTCCCATGTCTGTTGTAGCGTACGTTGGTACCAGATTCGTGTGGCTGAATAATATTCCACTGTATGGGTGGATCGCACAAATCCATGTTTTAGCAACCCTGCAGGTGATTGTGATTACCCTCAAGTCCGAGAAATGCCTCCCAGCAGTGCTGGGGACTGAGTCTCTGGGGGGCAATCTCTCCAGAGTGTGCTGCTCCGACCCACCACCATCCACCCACCACAGACCCCTGCAGAGGCCTCACTCGCTGCTGTCAAGGACGTGGGACCCAAGCTGCACGCCCACTGTGCATTCCCACAGGGCTGCACTCACGGACATTTCAGATGGGTTATGATTGGAGCTTAAATGTAGTAGAAATGCATCATTTGGAAATGTTCTCCTTGGTTAGATTGCTTACTAGCTTAGTGTGACAGCTGTCTTTTCCCCAAAACCAGGTAAGCAGCTTGGTCCCAGGACAAGGCAGCAGGAGTGGGCAACCCACAGGCTTTTGTGCCACTGCTCTGAGTTTGAAGCCTGGTCCTGTGACTGGCAGGTCTGGGTGACTCTGGCGAGTGCTCTACCCTCTCTAAGCACATGAAGGGCTGTGCTGAGGAAAAGTAAAGAACATCTGAATCCAGGCTCAATGAACAGAAACTTATTTGACGGACCCCTGTAAAATTGCCGTTTTTGTAGCTTGAACAAAGTTGAATATGCCTGGGGACAAACCTGTGTAGGTTAAGGAGCTGGTATTTTGTTCTGAATTCAGTGGGGGCTGTGGGAGAGCTTTAGGCAAACGAGTGACAAGAGCTGATACATTTTATTAAAAGACCCTTTGGCTTCCATGGGGATAATAGGTCAGGGATGCCACTCCCTTTTCCTCAGGTCACTGGCAGCCCTCACCCCACAGCATCGCTGGACCTCCTGAGAGCCTGAGTCTGGGACACAACCCGGCTGAGACCCTCATGGGTCCTGTTCTCACTGAACTGGCCACTGACTCTGGGAGGTGGGTGCTGCTCTTATCCCTATTCTACAGATGAGAATACTGAGGTCTCAAGAGACAGATTCAAACCCATCTGCCTGCTGACCCCTTGAGCTTCTCTGCCAGCACTCTGCCCCAGGAGGTGACATTGGAAGATGGCACCCAGCATCTCTGGTCTAGGTCCCCTGGTCCACCAGACTCTGCCTCCAAAGTGGGACAGCCTGGTATTCAGCCTGGCAGCCTGGCACCTACTCACACATCAGAGGGAGATCTGGGAGCCAGGGATCCCCTCAGGCACTTCAATAGCAGTCTGTTAAACACTTTTGGGTGTGAACCCCATTTTGACACATACCAGCTCTGTGACCTTTGCCAAGCCACTTAACTTTCTGGGCCCCAACTTCTTCACCTGCAAAGATGAAATAATAATGGTGCCTCTCCCTGGGGGTCATGGGGAAAATTAGGCAAAACACCCTGTTTTCTACTCTAAAAACCTGGCGGCCATGCAGGGTCACCCCTCCTGCCTCCCACCTATCCCAGTTCTTGGCCACTTCTAGGCTGTCCAGGCTGATGTTCCTCACAGTGCTCACCCAGCTAAGGTTTCTCACACACAGGAGGGAAAGGCCTGGGCTGGAGGAGACCAACCCCTCACCCCAGCAGGCAGCCCCTTTGCCCTAGCAGGCAGGTGAAGGGCAGTCATCGACGCAAAGGGGAAATTATCCTGCTAACTGTCCTCGGAACCTCGAGGAAGCCGGTGACACACGGAGTGTGGACATTAATGCAATCGAAGGGTAATTCAATCACTTTATAGAAGTTGATCTGTCCTTTTTATTACAATTACTGTCGGCTAGGGTGTTTCGTTCCATCATGGAGAATAAACATCATTTATCATACTTGTAAAGATTAGCCCCCGACAGCTACGGCTCTTGCTTTGCATAAATGTGTATTAATGTCGGCCCTGCCTGCAGTGTGGGGAGAGGTCTATATTTCACAAGACTGATTAGGCCCTGTCACCACTGCTTTAAGTAATGTCTTATCATGACTGATACACCCCGACTGCAAAACAGCAGCCAGGGGAGTGGGGGCTGCTCCTGGCAATTGATGGTGGCACTGGAATGAAAAGCAGGCTGAGGAAGGTAACATCTGCTTCCTTTAGGCCTGAGCCCATCCCTGACGCTGGGGACCGCCCTCGTCCCAAGGCCCCTGCCCAAGAAGCAAAGGCTGCCCATGAGGGTGTCACCACTTCTGAGCCCCCAGCACCCTGCCCAGCCCTGAGTGTCCCCCTTTGAGTCCCCACTGAGGCTCTTTCTCTCTCCTTTCCTCTTTGGGGTGACTCGTCCACCAGGCTTTCTCTCAGCAGCCCCTTTGCATTGATTCCTTGTGACCTCCTCTTTATTTCTCTCCACCCATACTGGGGTCCTGGCCACCACCGCTGATGCCCACGTCAGTCACCAGTCCAGGCCTCTTTCCTGGGCTCAGCCTGGTGTCCACACTCTCATACCCAGACTTCTACCATGGCACTAATCTCCTACTTTTTCCATCCTCCCATCGGCCCTCCGCATCTGCCCTCCACTCATGTGGACCCACTGAACAGAAATGTGGTCCCTGCACTCCAGAAACTCCACATGGCTCATGGGACAATGCCCAAGCTCCTCATAATCAGTCTTTTTGGCTCTAGGGACTAGCCACAGCCTCTTCCTGTCCTCCCACTGCGAGAGCCTCCTGCCCCAGCCTCGCTCGGCACATCCTCACCCTATGATCTCATGCACTCTCTCTGGACCAGATTTGGTACCTTCACCCTGTACCAGCCACTGAGCCTAGCTCCTACTCATGGTCATGGCCTCTACACACCCCTCCTGAGCCAGGAGAGGCGGACCTTGTGAGCCTCGGACTCTGGCACAGCTCGGCCTTTCCCCCAGTTGACATCATGAAGCAGGATTTTGGACAGAAAATGTGGAGGAAGCACAGGGCTCATACTTACTCTGCAAGTCAAAATGCAGGTGCAGAAAAACATTTACATTGTTAGTGGTTTTATTGTAATATTTATATTACATTTGTGAATTCATTGGGTCTTATAGTTCCAAAAGGACTATAAGGAGTTTATACTTAGTTTTATGTGTCCCTATTTAAGAAAAATTATAGTAAATATAATTAAGGGACTAGAATTTTCTAAGTGAAGCTGTTCATTACTGAGAGGGCAAGGATTTTGTTTGCACTGGCAACCTGTACCCTGGCACCTCCTTCAATGCCTGGTACATAGTAGGTGTTCAGCTCACTGAATATCTGTGAGATGAAGATATGAAGTGGTGACAAAGAAGGTATCTATATGCATAGGGGACCAGAATCTTGGAAGCACAAAGTAGATGCTATGTGACTATTTGCCAAGTGAATGGATCATTGAGTGAATGAGCAAACACATGAACAAGTGAACGGAAGACTATTCAGGGCCACTGGGAGCGTGAATTGAGGCAGGCAGGAGCAAGGTGCCTGTCCCCATCTAGATAACCCCTGAAACATGAGGCTGTTGCCTGCCTGGTTCAAGCCTGGACCTGGACACCCTCTAGGGTCTGCACCTGCCTTGCTGTCCCAGACCCATCTGGTCCTCTCCATCCCTCCACGCCATTCTCTTCCCAATCCCATGGGCCTCCTGCCATATTCTCCTGCTGACTACCAGGAAGGGTCAGGGTCTGTTCATCAGACTTTCTCCACCTTAGAAGGCAGTAGGGAGGGGCTTTATTGAGATTCCCACAGCATACAGATTATCCACTTGGAATGTATACTTCAGTGTGATGGCTTTTAGTACAGTCACACGTATGTACAACCATCACTACAGACAATCCTAGAACATTTCATCACCTCAGAAAGAAACTCTGTACCCTGTAGCCATCACCCCCTATCTCTCCAATCCCCATTTCCCCTCTGCCCCTCACAACCACTAAAACATTTTCCATTTCTACAGATTTCCCTATGACAACTTTTTGTATAAATGAGATCTGAAAATCCCTCCTCTACCTCTTCCTTGTCCACATTCTCCCCCTTCTCTTTTCCTCTTCCTCCTGCCGGTCTGTCTAGAATGTGGACATGAGGCTGGAGGGGCAGCAGCTATTTTATGACCATTAGGCAACCTCAGGATGAAAGCAGCATTCTGGGGACAATGGAGCAGAACGTTGGAAGGTGCCTGTCTCATTTATAACACAGCAGAACCTACAGGCTAGATCTGGATGTTCTACCTCCAGATTCCATGTTATATGGAAAAACAAAACAAGTAAGAAAAACCCTGTTTGGTTGAACCATGTGATCTGGTTTCTGCTACTTGAAACAATTGTGGTCTGAACTGGAAACATAAACTGAAGCTCCAATTAGGCCTCTTCCCTGCTCAGGAGGTAGCACAGTGAGTCCCGTCTTCTGTCAAATGAAGTAAAAATGCATTAGCTTGAAACTCATGGCCTTTTGTGGCCCATCCCCACTTCCCTGTGTCCCCAGGCCACAGGGTTTTGCTTGTTGCTGATCCCTCTCCATTCCCAGTTACACCTGGCACTTTCTCCTCCCGCCCTTAGCCCTTCTATTCTTCCATCTCCTCCTCGAAAATCCACCCTCCTGCCCTGCCTTCAAGGCCAGCTGAAATGGTGGTTGTCCACGCAGCACTCCGCCTGCCCCCAACTCTCCCTCACACACACACACACGCATGCACACGCATGCATGCACATGGCTTTGTGTTGGGTATAGCAGTTATCTGTTCTCATCCCCTTCCTCTTGTAAGATTCTTTCTCGTCTGCATCCACCCTCTCCCCTGGGGCCAGAACAATTATGTGCATGTCATAGGTGCTCCACAGATGTTTTATGCATGAATGAGTAGCAATGATTCCTTAATACTGTGATTTATATGATATGGAAACATATTTCATGCAACACATACACATAATAATGTGTTATTTATTGGCCATCTACTCTCTTACAAACACTGAACTAGGCACCTAATTTGAAAAAATAGTGTTTGGGGTTTTTTGTATGCCAAAAGAGCAAATGTTCTTTGTTGAATACTGAAAAATGCGTTCAATCATCCAAAGATCTACCCAAGTCCCTGCACTGGTAACATTGGGTGACTGTCTTTCAAGATATAATATATGGTATATTATATATAGTCAGGGAGGGAGAGGAAAGCGATCACGATATAGTGGACTTTTTGTTAATTTTCAAATTACTAGTTATTGATTGTTTTACTAGGCATTTTACATTTATTTCTCAACTTAACACAAATCCACATTTTACACATTGGGAAACTGAGGCTCAGAGAAGCAAATTCAGTGCCAAGGTCATTCAGCTAGGAGAGCGGCAAAGTGGAAGTGTACCACAGATCTGTGGAACTCCAAAGCCAGTGTTCTTGGCACTTCACACAATATTTATAACCTCACTGATATCTGCCTCATACATAAGATAATGCATACCACATATTCTATATGTGACTGTGTTTGTCAACATGTTGTGCATGCATCTGCATTCACACACCTATGTGCCTTTACCTGGGGCCTTAATCTGGAGTCTGTGACTCTAAAGAGGACATAAATGGGCTTCAGTGGCTAGAATGCCCCCTGAAAATTTGTTTCCAAAGTTTTTTGTGTATGTCTGAATGTCAAGTTTTATAAAGGAGGATTTTTAATTTTCGTGAAATTCTTAAAGGGCTTGTGACCCTCACAGGCCAGGGGGCAATCGTACTGAATGCACGTGTCCATGACAGGCCATCTTCTGAGTAAACAAAGGCACTCATGTATCACCCAAGTGCTCCAGCTGACTCGGCTTCTGAGCCCAGCCCGCACATCCCCCCACTAGTTCCAGGTGCGACTGACCTGGCTCAGGGTGTGGATGTCCAGCCCAGAAGGCAAAGCCCTAAATTGAGTGGTCAGGGAGCATCTGTGGACTGGTGTCTGCTAGTAGGGGCCAGTGGAGTTTGGATGTGGGGGGTGGGAAGAAGGCCGGCCTGGCCATAGGTGAGCTACAGCTCTGAAAGGAGCACACTAGGGAGACTGCTGACTGAAGACAAATACTACCCAGGAGAAGGGAGGCTTTGCCTCCAGTTCTCACTGGGCTAACCTGACCTTGGACACCTCACTTCAGTTCCCCAGCTCTCAGTTTCCCCACATAAAAAATTAAGAGCCTTGGTTGGAATCAGAGCACAACTAAAATATCAGGCTCATAGGTAAAGAGCCAGGGACTATGGCCGCTGGTCGAAATCACCAGCACAATGGACACAATTAGCTTGTTAGTTGTTTTCTTAACCCCAGGGCAGTGAAAACTGCTGCCCATTTTTCCCCCAGAGTGTTGAAGAAAGAGGCTGTGGGAAGACAGGAGGAAGAAAGCCCTGAGAGAAGAGGAGAAGAAGGGCAGGCTCTGAGTTTCTGGAGGACAGAAATCATGTCACTTCCTCCTACACCGTAACCCTGGTTCCTAGACAATGGCTTGGTGCAAAGCAGGTGCCTGTATTAGTTTACTAGAGCTTCTGTAACAAAGATCATAAATTAAGTGGTTTAAAAACAGCAGAAGGGTGGAAATGGGAGGGAGGTGGGCTGGGGCAGTGGGCTGGGATGGGAGTAAAAGACAGAAAACTGTACAAGAACAACAATTTTAAAAAAAGCAATTTCAGTTACATTAAAGATAAAAGTTAAAAAAAAAAAAAAAAACCCAAAAACAAAACCCAGCAGAAGTTTATTGTTTTCTTCAAGTTCTGGAGGCTGAAGTCCAAATCCTTCCTTGCCTCTTCTAGCTTCTGATGGTAGCTGACAATCTCTGTTGTTCTTGACGTACAGCTTCATCACTCCCGTCTCTGCCTCTACTTCCCATGGTATTCTCCCTGGGTGTTTGTACTCACATGGCTGTCTTCTTACAAAGACAGTAGTCATATTAGATTAAGGACCTACCCTGCTCAGATATCACCTCATCTTAACTAATTACATCTGCAATGACCCTATTCCCAAATGAGGTCACACTCTGAGGTATTGGGAATCAGGACTTCAACATATCTTTTTCTGAGGGGTTCACTATTCAGTCCATAACAGTGTCCAGTAAATATTTGGGGAACTAGTGGGCAGTGGCTCTCGGCAATTTTACTATGAGGAGGTTGCCAAGGAGATAAAAGTAAGTAATTGCTGCTTCCTGGGAAGAAACCACAGTCTACTGTACTGGAATTTTTGAATCATGGATGGTGAGTAAAGCACATGTGAATCAAGAGAGGAAAATCCATGCAAGTAGCAACAGGAGTGAATGAGATCGTGGGGGACAGGTGAGCAGGACGTTGAGGTCAGAAGTGGTGAGGAGACTCAGGAGACCATAACGCTCACAGTCCTTCCGCTGTTTTTCCATCTTGATGAAAAATTGTTGTGTTTTACACTTCTGCAGAACAAAGTGAGTGTGACGTGTGTTTCACAATTTTATATAGCTGTTTTCATGTACTTTTGGCAGTTTAATCACATTTTGAACATATTTGACCCTGTAACTTCACTGTTTTGAACCTAGCCTTAATAAAAGCACCTATTGTTTTAGCCAGCTATGCTGCTTGAAGATGTTGAGAATCCTTGAAGCCTTTACTGTGGGGTTCCAGAATTTTTTAAAATTTTATTTATTTATTTTAGACAGAGGGCAAGGGAGAGAGAAAGAGGGAGAGAGAAACATCAATGTGTGGTTGCCTCTAGTACCCCCCTTACTGGGGACCTAGCCCACAACACAGGCATGTGCCCTGACTGGGAATCGATCCAGCAACCCTTTGGTTCACAGGCTGGGGCCCTGAGCCACACCAGCCAGGGCAGATGCTAGAATTCTTAACAGCTGGGGTACCAAACCATTACATTAAGTGAAGGCAGGTGTCAGGTAGCCCAGCTCTGCAGATGGTGACTGAGGTCAGGAACTGCTACTTCCAGGACAAATCATATGAACCAAAGGCAAACTAACATTTTAGAGATGACCAGGCAGTCACTCTGCTCCAGAATTTACCTGACCCAGCTGTTCCCTGAATTCCTGCAGGGAAGATGCTAGGTATTTTAAGCAGAAAGGAATGTAATACAGGAAATTGCAGAAATTATTTACAAAGTCATTTGAAAAGACAGAGGAATAGATTCTAGCCTGAGTCTCCAGGAATGACTACAAGACACTGCAGAATAGGAATTTAGTTCCAGGAACACATTGCCATAGCTGAGGCCCAGGAACCGGGAAACTGGGATCAGGGAGCTGCTGCTGCCCCTACTGCCTGAACGCTGGTGATGGAGACAGCTGCCTCATGCCCCACGAAGGTGGTAGATGGACATTGAAACGCTGAGTCCAGCTGCTGCTGCAACCATCTCTCAACTCTATCAAGCAGGAGGCTGGACCCTGGTCTTCCTTATTTGCCACCAGAGAACAGTCCCTAAGCTTTAGGAAGATGGCCTCCACCTCCCTTCTGTCTTCTAATCTCATGTAAGTGCTTCTAACTGGCAAAACATTTTAAATCTAAGACTCTAATTGCAAGGGACTCTGGGAAATGGAGTTTAGCTTTCAGATCTCTGCAACAGAGGAAGGCATTCTTGATGAGGAAGACAGATGCTAAGGCCCATGGCCACATGCTACACGTTGCAATTCTTTTATTGTGGTCCAGAAATACCTATTCTGTAGCTGGGGAGGAAGCAGAACACGTAAGTGTTCCAAGGACAGGGAATACTAAAGCTTCCTTGCAGCCAGGCATAAGTGAAAATAGGTGCTTCTTCTCTAAGCTAAGAGGGCATTAGAGGAATTAAAGGCAAAGAACATCTCAGGGCAGGGCTGTGTCATGGAACTATTTGCGATGATGGAAATTTTCATCAGTGTGGTCCAATACAGTAGCCACTAGCCCCATGTGGCTATTGAGCACTTGAAATATGGCTAATGTAAGTGGGTGACTGAGGTTTCACTTTTCATTAATTTAGATTTAAATGTACATCACCACGTAAGGTAGTGGCTCCCATACTGGACAGTGCACTCTTAGAGGTGCCCAGAAAGATCAAACTTGGGACCTCCCTCCTCTGCTAGAGGTCAGATTGGTGGGGTTTGGATAGACTCATAAGCAGAAAACAGCAGGGGTGGGGGCATACCTGAAGAATCGGTGGCATTCCTGAGGCAGGGGTGGCAGGAAGGGCCTCTTGTTCTGGGATGGCTGTCATGTTGAGACTAAGGGAGGCAGCAGAGACAAAGGTTCACCCCAGGTGGGAAGCAGAAGCCAAGAAGGAGGTCATTCAGGTTTTAAAACAAGTAGATCTCATTTTAAATAATATTCAAATGTCCAGAAGGCTGGCGTGCTGGTAGAAGTAGTCAGGGAAGAGGGAGTGAAGTAGCCTTCAGGGATCGGTGCTGAGACAGCAACAGCTGGGCTTGGAGGAAGTCAATGGCCAGAGCGGAGAAAGGACTTACTTTAAGGAAACTTTGTGACTCACCTGCCTGCACATGTGACAGAAATATTATAAATAGAAACCAAGGCTATTAGTTTCCTAAAGCTACTATAATAAATTCCCACATACTAGGCAGCTTAGACAACAGAAATTTATTATCTTACAGTTCTGCAGGTTAGATGTCCAATTTGGATCTCACTGGGCTAATGTCATGGTGTCCACAGGACTACATGCCTTCTGGAGGTTCTAGGGCAGAATCCATTTCCTTGCCTTTTCCAACTTCCACTGGCTGCCTGCATTCCTTTGTTCACCACCCCTTCTTCCATCTTCAAAGTCCTGGCCTTCCTCTCCCTCTATTCCCCAGTCAGTTAGCATCTGTTGCCTCAGAGCAGGATAGCAGAACAGTAAAGAAATATGAGTTATTTTTTGCTTTTTAAGTTTCAAAAGTCTAGCCTTAGGGGATGGACTTCTAGCCTTAGGCCAGGGAGGGAAAACTGTCAAGTAAGATAAGTTCACTCAGATGTCAAGAGCTGAGGAAATTTGTGTCTCTGTAGCAGTCAGGATGGGTAGGCTTTGCTGCAATAATAAACAACCCCAATCTCATTGGCTTACAAATAAAGTTAATTTCTCACTGTCACTCCACATCCATTGTGGGTAGACTGAGAGCTCCCTCTCACACCTGCACACTGTGGGGACCCAGGCTGAGGAAGCAGCCACCATCCAAAGCCTCACTTTAGTCTTCATAGCAGAGTAAAAGAGAAGTGTGACAAATTGCAGACTGGATTTTTTTAACAGGTTTTTAAATTGTATTTCTTTCCATTGCAATTTATCCCCCTTACACTCTTTTCCACCTCCACCATTCCCTCCCCTCCACAAGCACCACACTGTTTTCCATGTCCATGAGTGCTTTTTTGCTTGATCTCTCCCCACCAACCCCCTCCCAAACTTCTGCCAGAGATGCTACTGCTATTTCTCTCTTTTAATTGGTCAAAGCAGGTCACAGGCCACATCTCACTTCAAGGGGACAGAGAAGTACAACCCTGCCTCATACCTGTAACGAGAACTGGAAACATTTGGCCAGCAGAGCTAATGACCACAGGGGTTCTTTCCACTGGCAGAGCTCCAGGGAGGTGGCAAGACCCCAGGGGAGTTGCTATTCAGGAGGTCTGCGCAGGCAGCTGGGCCTTGCATGAGCCCACAGAGGTGGCCTGAGCCCAGGAGAAAAGGGAGCAGTGGTGTTTCCTGGTGCTGGAGAGGGACAGGCAGTAGCTGTGGAGAGGGGATTTGAAGAGGCTGGGAGCCAGCCTGGCAACAATTCCAGCTAGAACTAGGAAGTCCCTGCCAAGGCCAGAGAGGGCCAGTGGTGCCCCTGTGCCCCCAGGAAAAAGGCAGGGAATTCTGAATGGACTGAACTCAAGTTTACATCAACAGTGCCATAGGGGCCTTAAATAGAAATTAAGTTTAGATACAGAAGTTATATTTCACTTACACTGTACCTAAATATAAACCAAAGGCTCATGTTATGGGACATTCAGGTAATGTGACTGACTTAGGTAATTCTTACAGTGAGGATTCACACCACACTTCTTTCTGCCATATAAAAAACTCCCCTTGGCTTCTAGTCAAGATGGCAGTGTAGGGAAACATGGCTTGCCACCTCACACAAACATCAAAATTACAACTAAACTATAGAACAACTATCATTCAGAACCATCAGAAATGGAGCTGAATGGAAGTCCTACAACTATGGAATTAAAGAAGAAGCCACATTGAAACTAGTAGGAGGGGTGGAGATGCAGAATGGGCTGGTTCCACGCCTATGTGTGGTGGATAAAAATCAGGAGGGATGTCTTAGGAGCAAGGGGTCCCAGTCCCACACCAGTCCCACCCAGCCCAGGGTTCCAGTGCCAGAAAGATAAGTATTCATAACTCCTGGCTGCAAAACCCAGTGGAGATTGAGGCTGTGGGGGACAGTGGCTGGTGGAGTTCCAGCAGTTCCTCTCACAGGGCCCATGCATAGACCTACTCAGACTCATCCCCTCTGAACTCAAGTGTGGGGGCAGCAGATTAAAAGACATCAGAGACATACAGAGAGGAAACGAATTGTCCAGCATCAGAGCAAGAGCTTTTTCCCACAGAAAAGTGCTTGCCGAGGCCACTGTTTCTTTTCAAAGCCCTCTCTCAAAAGCACCATATCTGAGACCCTATCAACCTGGCTCACCCTGTTTGCCCTACCCTGGTGATTCCCTGAAACTCCATCGCACCCAACTTTCAGGCCCACTCAAGCTGTTTCCAGTAGCTTTTCCATATGAATGGCTTGTCTTGGCCCATGCTTCAGATTTTCCTAAATTCTCTCCAACAAGCAGCATCTGGCTTCAGTGAGCCCTGCACCTCTAGCTAGGTTGCCTCAGGCCAAGTACTAGTAGCAGCCAGCTTTGGTTTACAACTTGGCATCTCCTAGACACCTCCAAGCTGAGCACAAGTAGCAGCCATCTGCAGATCACTTTGTAGCTTATGCTGTGTGACCCCAGGCAGAACATAGACAGTGGCTGACCTTAGTTGTGTTGATAGCAATCAAGGCTCAACTACAACAGGAGAGTGTACACAGCCCACAGAGGGGCACACCTTGAACACCCAGCTTGGGTAATAGGGGAGGCTATGTCACTGGACTCTACAGGACATCTACTACATTAGGCTACTCTATCAAGTCTGAGAGATGTAGCAGCTCTACCTGATACATGATAACAAGTACAGGGAGGCTGCAAAAATGAGGAAACAAAATACAAGGCCCAAATGAAAGAACAGAACAATATTCCAGAAAAAAGAACTAAACTAAATGGAGAAAAGTAATCTATCAGGTGCAGAGTTCAAAGCACTTGTTATAAGGATGTTCAAGAAACTCTGTGAGGACCCCAAGAGCATAAAAAAGATCCAGTCAGAAATGAAGGGTACACTAATTGAAATAAAGAACAAGTTACAGGGACTCAACACTAGAGTGGATGAAATTGAGAATCAAACCAGCAATTTGGAACATAAGGAAGCAAAAACCAACCAATCAGAACAGCAAGAAGAAAAAAGAATCCAAAAAAATGAAGATAGCTTAAGGAGTCCCTGAGACAACTTCAAGTTACTGACATTTTCATAGGAGTCCTGGAAAGAGAAGGGAAAGAGCAATAAATTGGAAACTATTTGAAAAAATAATGAAAGAAGACTTCCCTAACTTGTTGAAGGAAATAGATGTATAAATGCAGGAAGCAACACTTCTGGCCAAGATGGAGGCATAGGTGAACACACTGCCTCCTCGCACAACCAAAATTAAGGACAACAAGGATTTAGAAACCAGAAAAGAACCAGAAATGAGAGAAAATTGAACCGTACAGAGGTCCAACAACCATTCATCCAGACCTGTAAGAGGGGTGGAGTCGTTGCAGGAGGAAGCGGAGGTTGGTAGACCCGGATGTGCAGGCAGCTGCTGGCAGACCCAGGCTTGCAGGTGGCAGCTAACAGGCCCCAGGCTCAAGGTGGCTGGCTGACCAGGTGGTCCCACATTCGCACGCAGATAATCCAGGCAAAAATGGGGAATGAGACAGAACTTGCAACCCAGGGCCCCAGCACCAGGAAATAAAACCTAAAAACACAGAGACCCTGCCCCCACATACAGCATCACAACCCAGAGATTGGGCTGCCCCACCCTGGTGCGCACCTATTCACCTAAGGCTCCACCCCTCACTATGTAACAGCGCAACCAGACCAAAAAACAAAAACAAAAATGGCTCAAATGGGAGAACATATCAAAGCCCCAGAGCCAATTCATCTAAGCAACTGAGAGAGCCAACCTATCAGCTGCACAGTTCAAAGCACTGGTGATCAGGATGCTCACAGAACTGGGTGATTTTGGTTGCAAATTAGATGAACAAATGAAGGCTACAATAAGTGAAATGAAGAAAAATGTACAGGGAACCAAGAGTGATGGGAGGAAAACTGGGGCTCAGATCAATGGAGTGGACCAGAAGGAAGAAACAAACATCCAATGTGAAAAGAATGAAGAAACAAGAATTCAAAGAAATGGGGATAGGTTTAGGAACCTCCAGGACATCTGTAAATGTCCCAACATCCGAATTATAGGGGTACCAGAAGGGGAAGAGGAAGAGCAACAAGTGGAAAACTTATTTGAACAAATAATAAAGGAGAACTTCCCCAATCTGGCAAAGGAAATAGACTTCCAGGAAGTCCAGGAAACTCAGAGAGTCCCAAAGAAGTTGGACCCAAGGAGGAACACACCAAGGCACATCATCATTACATTACCCAAGATTAAAATGAAGGCGGAGATCCTAGAAACAGCAAGAGAAAAAGAGAGAGAGTTACCTACAAAGGAGTTCCCATCAGACTGTCAGCTGATTTCTCAAAAGAGACCTTGCAGGCAAGAAGGGTCTGGAAAGAGGTATTTCAAGTCATGAAAGTCAAGGACTTACATCCAAGATTGCTCTATCCAGCGAAGCTGTCATTTAGAATGGAAGGAAAGATCAAATGCTTCCCAGTTAAGGTCAAGTTCAAGGAGTTCATCATCACCAAGCCCTTATTATATGAAATGTTAAAGAGACTTATCTAAGAAAAAGAAGAAAAAAAATAGGACAGTAAAAAGCCAGCAAACTCACAGATATTAACAACCACACCTAAAACAAAAGCAAACTAAACAAACAAGTAGAACAGGATCAGAACCACAGAAATGGATATCACATGGAGGGTTAGAAACAGGGGAGTGGGAGGAGGAGAGAGGGGGACAAGGTACAGAGAATAAGTAGCATAGATGGTGGGTAGAATATAGACAGGGGGAGGGCAAGGATAGTGTGGGAAATGTAGAAGCTAAAGAACTTATGACACATGGACATGAACTAAAGGGGGGAATGTGGATGGGAGGGGGTGTGCAGGGTGGAGGGGAATGATGGGGGAGAAATGGGACAACTGTAATAGCATAATCAATAAAATATATTTAAAAAAGAAATGTTAAAGGGTCTTCTTTAAGAGGAAGAAGAAGATCAAAACTATATCGGAACAATAAAATGACAATAAATACATATCTATCAACTACTGAATCTAAAAAACAAAATAAACAAGCAGAACAGAAACAGAATCACAGATACAGAAAATGTTTTGGTGGTTGCCAGATGAGAGGGGGGTTGGGAGGATTGGTGAAAAGGTGAAGGGATTAAGAAGTACAAATTGATTGTTACAGAATAGTGATGTGTTTGTAAAGTACAGCATAGAGAATAGAGTAGCCAGAGGACCCATACGCATGACCCAAGGGCATGGACAATGGTGTGGGGATCACCTGAGGGAATAGGGGCAGGGAGCTTGGTAGTGGCGGACAAAGGAGGAAATTTGGGACAACTGTAATAGCATAAATAATAAAATATAATTAAAAATCAGCAAAAAACTCTCCTTAGTGACTGAGATTTTAGCAATGATTTAAATCATCTAAAATTCTACAACATGCACTTGACAAAGTATAAACATGTTTTCATTCACTAACCACTGACATTGAGGGAAAGAGCCATCTCTTCCATACTCCCCCTCACTGCCTTGGGGAACAACCAGAGAAAGAGGTGAAATGAAGGGTGGATAAGGGGTTACTGAGCTTCCAGAATGTGCCAAAGACTGTACTTGGCGCATCGAGACCTTAATCCAGTTGAGCCAGTGAGGAACATGAGGCCCAAGAGTTCTGGAATGTGCTCCTAGTCATGCAGCTGCTCGGCCACAGTCATGACTCCATGCAGCTGGCCTGGCTGCTCCTTAGCCTCTACCTGCCCCTGGCGGCCCTGACCCCACTCCAGCTGTCACTTAGAAGTTGGCTGGCTGAGGTCCCTCATCCTCCAGGTTCCCCAGTGCCGGGGTCAGAGCAGAAGCCCCTCTCAGAGGACCCTGGGAGGACAGTCTGAGGATGAGGCTCCAAGTAGCCCCCACCTCCCGCTTGCTCATCCCATTTTGCAGGTGGTGACCTCTGGTGCCCCCAGGGAACACTGAGAAAGGATGTCCACAGTCAACCACAGAACTTCCTGGTGAAGAAAGCTGGATTCTAATTTAACCATTTACAGAGTGGTCCATGGGTCTAACATGTGTGATTCTCAGGCAATCCCATGCCATGGGGGCCAGAGTGACCTCACAAGGTGAAAATGTAAAGGCAGGAGAGGCCCTGTTCAGGTGTGTTAAAGATAGGGGCAGAATTATCCCACCACAGAGGTCAGATCCACAGCCTGAGGGCTCCGGTGACTCAGAGAACTGACCGGTAGGTAACCCCTGTGTAGGGTAAACAGAGCTAGTCTGGCTTCCTCACCCAGGTGTCTGGGCAACTAAGGGAAGCAGTTTCTGGTAACCTTGAGAATGTGCCTGATAAGCAGTTCTCATAGCCTTGAGACTGGGTCCAACAAACTGTTCTTACAGCCTTGAGTGGGCTTGCATGCATAGTATGAAGGTCTGTTGAATAAGGTCTGTTGGCATCCTGCTGGCTTTGTCTGTGTTCTAATATTTAAGGGGTAGGGGCTCCCTGCTGGGTGCCACATGGTGCCATTCTGGGGTGCCACACCAGGGGACAGATGACATGCAGAGACACACAGGGACATGCAGGTGTACATGCAGCTCATAGCATGCATGGCTCACCCACCCTTGAATAAAGACATGTCAAGCATCCCCATGGATCCATGAATATTCTTCCATCTGCCCAAATTACATGAGGCTTCCAGCCTTGAATGGTCACAAGACACCCTGTGTGGGAAATCCTGTGACTAAGGGATGAATCTCAGATCCTGTACCTGGGAGTCTAGAGAGTCAACAACAGACCACAGAGTCTAATTTCAATTGGCCTATGAAATTCTGTAGAATGTTCCTTACCCTGGCCTTGTATGATGCTTCCCCATGCTTCAACACAAGCTCTGCATCGTCAGGGACCTCACAGGAGGAACATTGTGTCCTCAGTGCATCATATCAGGAGGCATGTGATGTCAATTTGTCCCATTGATGGTGATGTTTGTTTTGATAACTTGGTTATGATGGTATTCTGCAGATTTGCCCACTACAAATTCAATATTTTCCTCCTTTGGAATTAATGTGTGTGTGTGTGTTAAAAACTACACAATATAATACACATTCCTATAACAAATTCAAATAATAAAACAGAGGCACCTTCTTCAATCAGGTGTCCCAAAGCTAACCCTTAACAATTCGGTTAAGAGTTGCATCTCTATACCCTGGCCAGGTGACTCGGTTGAAGTGTTGTCCCATACACCAAAAGTTTGTGGGTTTGATTCCTGGTCAGGGCACATACCTGGCTTGTAGGATTGATCCTTGGTCAGGGCACATGTGGGAGGCAACTGATTGATATTTCTTTCTCACATCAATGTTTTTTTCTCTCTCTCTCCCATCCTTCTTTTCTTTCTAAAATTAATGAACATATCCTTGGGTGAGGATTAAAAAAAATAGTTGCATCTCTAAAGAGATGCATTTTGCATCTATATTTTCTCCAGAGTTTTTACACATTTATACATATTTTTAAATAAATAAGAGTAGTTTATACAAATTGTTTTTGAGTCTTAACCATTTTGCCTAACAATATAAAATCATAGTATTATTTATTGTTCATCATTGTTTTAATTTATTTTTAATTACAATTAGTGAGAGTGAAGTTATTGACTGTTAGTATTTCTTCTGTGACTGCCCGTTTCATATCTCCAGTTCCTTTTATGATTCGCCAGTTTGTCTTTTCCTCACCAGGTTGTGGTGTTTTCTGTATAGTGCCAACAACTGAGCAGTAAAGGGCGAATGAAAGGAGTCTCTGGGAGCCTTTGAGGAACTGAGGGTGGTGGCATGCTGGGGCTGGGGCTGGGGGGGCGCAGGAGCACAGATCTGGTTTGTAGGCTGAGAGGTTGGACCTAGTTCTGCAGGAAGTGGAGGGTTCCATAAATGGAACCTGCCCAGGGGGACCTGACTTCTGGAAAGATCTGTGTGCATCCTAGGGAGAAGGTTGGAAGCCAGCAGAAGCTTCTCAAAGCCCTTTCATTTGCTCAAACAAAGCAAAAAGTTTGAGATGGAAGGCAAAGTTCTGGGGAACTCCAGAAAACTGGCCATTGGAGATGGAGCTGGACTCCTGCCCTAATGGGTGTCTTTCATTATCATTATCCCCATTAGTGCTGTATTGTATTAGTTATAGCTAATTTACATTTTACCAAAGCATTGAAAACAGATTGCAGATGTTTGGAAACAGATGTTATCCTAATGTTAAGGCAAAACCATGAATATTTATAATGATTATTGCCGGATCAAATTACCTCGATTAAACAAGGAGGCTTGTTCTAACAACTTTAGCCAGGAACCTGGCAAGGGAAGACAGAAAAGTATTGATGAACTTTTGGGCACACTTCAATTTTTCTTCACATGGGATACATTTTTGCTGCCTTCTCAAGGACCAGGGAACAGAGATTGGTTGTTATGGAACCAATTTAGGGATTTTCCTGCTGCTCTCATTAATTGGCCAAGTCAGGATTTTCCATCTGGCTTTTTCCACCCTCTCCTTGGAGAAGGCCTGCCAAGATCTCCCTAGCCTAAGCAGCAGCGGGGACTTCCCAGGCTGTGGGCAGTGGGGCGGTGGGTAGGGGGAGGCCAGGCTTCTTAGCCCTTCCTCTACCCACCTGCCAGGGGCCTCAGAGCCACCAGAAGCCAGGCTGAGCCTTGGGGGCCTGCAGAGTTTGCAGTTGTCTTCACAAGAGGTTTTGACGGCTCCAGGCTGACTTGCTCCCCTTTTCTAATAGCTACACTGGCAGAAGCATCAGCAACAGAGAATGCTGGTTACCAGAGGGAACAGAGGGTCAGGGGAGGGTGAAATGGATAAAGGGGGTCAGATATATGGTAACAAGTGGAAATTAGCTTCTGGTGGTGAGCACACAATAGAATATACAGATGCTGAATTATAATGTGGTATACCTGAAATTTATGTAATCTTATTAGGCAATGTTACTGCAATAAATTTTTTAAAAATAGAGCCTTTCACTGGCAGTCTTCAAGAGACCCTGTTTGAGTTCAGGGCAATCAGGGAAAGTGTGAGGGGTCTTTGCTGAGTGTAGTGGGTGGGTGGTACTCTACCAGCCCCCTCCAGGTCCTCTCACCATTGGTGTGCTCTCCTTCGCCTGTCTCTGCCATGCACCTTTGCACTCATACCCAGCACCTGCAACTCTTCTTGGGAGGACTTCTGCCCTTCGACACAGGAGTCTCTTAGCCCCAGTGTAGAAAGTTAAAGTGCCTGGAAGCTAACCCCTCCCCTCCCCTCCCACCCTTAACCAACAGCTGAATGGAAGCCCAGCTCTGGTCTCAGGTTGGGGCACATCTGAGGCGCATCTTACAAACAGGGTCCCCACAGAGTCAGGCCGAATCTCCACCTGGCTTGGCCTCCTCCCTTTCCTTTCTTCCTTGTCCGGTGACGGGGATAAAGAATGATGAAGGGACAGATCCTGTGCATGAGAAGCTTATGGACAAGTGGTGGAGACAAATGGGGGAGCAGGCAATTTGGGGAACTGAGAGGCAGGCACAGGGGAAAGAGCATATCCAGCCTTTAGTGGAGATTAGTCAGTCAGTGTCAACTGCCCATTTCGTGGCCTGTCACACTTGAGTACCCCTGGCCGGCCACACCCCAGGCCAGGGATTGCCCATCTCATTTAATCCTCACAGTAGCCCTGCAAGGTGGATGTCATCAGCCCCATCACTCTTATTAAAAACAAAACAAAACAAAACATGAATCTCAGAGGTGTTGAGTAACTCACCCCAAAACATTTATTTGTTTAACAAACTTTTATCAAGAAGAGCCTCCTGGGTGCTGGGATCCATACTGGACATAGGAGAATTATGGTGAGCCAATAGATACTGTCGGTCCTCATGAGGAGGCTTGATGAGGGAAATAGCTGTTAATACATATCATACATATAGAAATATGTGATAATATAGAATTCCAGGCTCCAATGAATGAAAATATATAGAGTGCTGTGAGAATCCACGATGGGGAACCGCCTGGGTAGGTGATACTTGGCCTGAGAATAGAGGGTGAACAGATGTGCTCAGGTGAAGAAAGGGACATGGGAGCCCTCAGGCTGTGAGGCCGCAGGTGCGAAGGTCCTGCAGAGGGAGCCCTAAGCAGGACAGCATGACTGGAAGGGATGCCACCTGAGGAGTGAGAGAGAGAGGCTGGCAAGGGCCAGGCAGGACCTTATCATGATGCCATGAGATTGGCCTTGTAAGCCAAAATTAATTTTAGACTGTGGTGAAGAATAAAAGGCATTTATCTGACCAAAACAGAGCTGGAGCCTGGAATACAGATTCAGGTAGCAACTTAAATTGTGTTCCACTGAGAAGACAGGAGGTTGTCCCTATAGTGAAAACTCCCGCCCAGGTTCTCAGTTAGGTCCATTTGAGGTAAATGAGGTACCAAATTGCGCAGTTCTGACTGGATGGGGCGGGTCTCAGTCCATTGGTAGAAAGACGAACCCAGGGTGTCCCTGAAGTTTACCAAAGGTATAAAACATGCCAAGCATAGTGCAGGAAGCTGAGAGCTCAGTCTGAGGTTCTTCCCTGTAGACAGAGTATGTAGGGAACTCTGTTAGCAAGTGGCCGCTAGGCTCTTACTATTCATAAAATGTGTCCTTGGTTAACCGTGGAGAGGCCATCTGAGCACATAAATTCCTCCTCAGCATTCACATCGAATAAATCTTTTTTCTTCGGGTCCACAGCCTTATTCTGAGAACCAGCCAGCCATCGGATGGACCTGCTCACACAGGGCCAGATTTGAATGCCGGCACCTGAGCTCCATTTACAGTTTTGTGCCTGTAGAGACAAGGCTGGGGGCTGATCCCTGGGCTGGTTTCCAGATAGGAAGAAGGGCCCAGCATTCATCTGGCCTGGCCAGTTTAGCTAGTTTGTTCCATCCTGTTCCACATGGGCTCGGTAAGACTCTCTGCCCTGGACACCTGAATAAAGATCAGCAGAGGGCAAAGCACCCACGTCCCAAGAACAGTAATTCTGGAATGTGAGCTTCTGGGACTCCACACAGCATTTGCATTTCTAACAAGTTCTCAGATGATGCTGGCACTCTTCCTAGGGTCCCAATTTGAGTACCATTCCCTGGGGGTGTGCTGAGCCCCAGGGAGTCTCCCCATCTGAGGCTCCCCTGAGGACCATCCCTAGAATCTGAGGGTGGCAGCATCCTAGGGGAAGCCGGGTCCTTTGCTGGAGTATCATCAGGGTTCAAGAAGCGGAAATGTATATACATTAAGGGTTTTATTAGAAGTTACCAGCTTACTCCATTGAGGGTCTGGCTAAGCAACCTCGAAGTCCAGAGGCAGGCAGGCAGAAAGGGCCGATGAGGAGCAGGTAGACCCCAAGACAGCAGCTGAAGACTGGGAGTGGTCCCAGGCAGTGGTCCCAGGCAGCGGTTAGGAGGGAGGATCTGGGGGATGGGAAAGCAACTATATGTAGCCCCCACTGCAGTTTGGAGTCTCTGCGCTCAGAGAAGGCCTAAGTCCTTCCAAAGGGCTTCTCACTGATGGATCCAGGCCCACCCAGGAAAATCTCCCTTTTGAGTACTTTAAGGTCAACTGTATTGCAACTTTAATCGCATCTGTAGAACTCCTTCACTACAGCACCCAGGTGACTGCGCGATTCAATAATTGGGAGGAGATGCGTGTGTGCTACAAATGGCCACTGCCCCCACCAAGCTCTGAGAAAATATCCCTTGTGGTCCAGTGCAACTAGAGGCATGCCAGAAAGGGCATTCTGGGCACTATAGCCCAGCCTGGCCACACTGTCACATCACAGAGCCTGCAGTTTTCCCAGCCCCTGAGAGACGAAGATCAGGCCCTGCCCGTGGCAGAGGTTTCAGTACCTGTGCCCTCCCACTGCCACAGCTTTCATGGCTTGTTCTTTGGGATGTACCTACCATCCTGGCCTCACGTCTTATAAAATAGCCTCCAAGGTGGCAAGACTTTGTCCCCAACAGTGGAACCCAGGCCGCAAATGCCAGCAGGTGAGACCAAGGCAGGGAGATGCCCAGGGAGGAGCAGTCTGGCCCAGACCACTGGCTGAGAGGAGGCCCCATTCATCCAGGCTAGGACATGGATGGCAAGTCTTCCTCTCTGGGCCCCAGCTTTCTCACCTGGACAATGAAGTATGGGAATCCGTTATCCTTAAGGACAAGAGAGAAGATCCTTGGAACATCCAGGTTAAAAATACCTGGCCAAATACCAAGCAACAAGAGACACAGTGACACAGGACCGCTCTGTGCAACACTTGATGGTGGAAGAAAATGGAGCAATGGCTTCAACCTTCCGAAGGAAATTTATTTCCCATGGAGAATTCTACACCTTCCCAAATGATCATTTGAATGTGAAGGTAGACTAGAATTATTGTCAACCCCAAAAACCTCAGAAAATCTGTTCCCATCCAGCTTTTCAAAGGAAACTACCAGAGGAGATGCTTTAGCAAAAGAAGGGCCAGAACTGAGCATGAGAGGCTATGGGCTCTACAAAACTGGGGGGTGGGGGGTTTGGGGTGACAGCTGCGAGGATGCCCGGAGGAGGCCCAGGCCAGGTAGGAAGGCACTACTAGTACTGGCCTTGAGTTTTGAAAAACTACATTAACTAATGTGACAGGGCTGTGGGACATTTGAAAAAAGAAAACACAATAAGCCCATAGAAAATTAAACTAGTGAAAACATATGTACATTATTAAAGAAAATAAAGATATTCAAGAAGAGAAACAAAACAACTGCTCAGCAGCAAACAATATTTATATGATATAGCACTGTAGATAAAGCGTGTTGACTTAACTAGGAGTGATGATCTATTTGTATTGAGGAGGAGAAAGTACATGGAAGGGAGCCAAAGACTCAGCTATTCTACCAGGAAACCATCAAGTAATGCTAAACTGGATCGAGAAACTAGATAGAGGCATATTATTAACAATAAAGTTGTCAACACCAGAAGCAACTGATAAAGGAGTCAAAAGTCAAAAGCAGTTGCCATGTCGGAGAAGGGACAAGGGTGAAGGAGCTGCTGTATGTCTTTTAATAATAGTTGTTTCCAAAACTCCATGCTTATAGTTTTGTTAAAAGATAAAATTAATTTTAAAACAATGAAATTAATTTAGAAACTAGGGAAAATGAAAATTTAGAATACCATATTGTGGGAGGCCTGCTATGACAATATCAGATAGCACCCGCTCTCCGCACCACCACCCCCTGCCCCAAGCACACCTCTGCCACCTGCCCTTCCGATGCCTGGGAAAGTGGGTGGACAGTGACTAGAGCTCTCTGGGGAGGAGAGTGCCAGCCCTACCCGAGAAAAACTTTCTGACGTTTTCTGACGTTTCGATGGTTTTAGGCAAACCGTCAATCTGAACAAAAAACTTTTCAAGAGATAAAGGCTTTGGTGGATGATCCCTTTCAAAGACTTAAAATAATGGCCTTTGGTTAGACAGTGCTGCTCACATGTGTGAGGAGAGCTGATAGCAGATGGCAATGTAAACAGTAGAGAAACTTGTAAAGTGGCTCAGTGCATGGCTTCCCCCTTGCTTTAAAAACCAAACGACTCTGTTTACAGATCACTGCAGCTATGGGGTTGAGTTCAGAAATTTCAAATCGTGCTGTACTAAATAGCCAGGCAAACATGGTGCCTTGTACTAAGCTATTTGGGTTAACCCTGTAAACACACGGCTAGCTGCTATAGTTATGTAGCAAGTAACTGGTGCCTGTTGATAGCTATGCAAACAGTTCCCCGTGAGAGGGTGTTTGTCCAAGTTCCGTATTTATTTAGCTAGCCCCTCTCTTTCAGTGGTAGGGAATTCTCTGAAATGTAAACGTAACATGAGCACGCTTGATTCCAGCACTGGTAGCTCGGCAAACACAGCCATTCACAGGCACTTGCAGGGACAGTCTATCCTCATTATTTGCAGATCTCATTTTTGTGAATTCAACTATGTGTTAAAATCTATTAGGAACCCCCCAAATCAATACCCACAGCTCTTTTTTGTGGCCATTTGGAGATGTGCAGAACTATAAAACTCCGAGTTACCCAACTGCACCTTCCCAGCTAGAGAGGAACAGGCAACATCCTGCCTTCTTGTTCCAGCTCTCATGCTGTAAACAACAGCCATCCTCTTTGTGGTCCTGAGTGCCACGTTTTTCACATTTTTAAGCTTATTGTTGGTGATTTTGCTGTTTAAAACAGCTCCGCAGCATGATGCCGATGTGCTATCTACCAAAGTTCAAGAAGGCCATGATGTGTCTAATAGGGAAAATATGTGTGTGAGTTAATAGGCTTTGTTCAGAATGAGTTGTTGTGCTGTTGGCTATGAGTCAAATGTTAATGTATTAACAGTATTTATAAAATAAGGTGTCTTTAAATGGAAACACTCACAGAACCATGTTATGTATTGATTGGTTGACAAAAACCTTGTGACTAGAGGCTCACAGGAACCTAAGTCTGTATTTTCCCCTAGGAGCAGTGCTTTAGTATTCAATCACTCAGTGATCACTGTGACATGATAGACCATAACCACCATACACAATGAGACACACCCTAGTTAGTTATATTTAGTGAGAGCTGTGGTTGCCTCCCCAACATTTGCACCTCCCTCCACACTACCTATGTGGAGCAGCCAACCCTACAGTTTGGGTGGACTGGTTTCACTTCTAGGTCCAGGGTTGGATCCTGACCAGTCTAAGCAAATTCTTGCTATCCTGTCCTCTTATCACAGTGGTTTGGTTCAGGAACAAGCTTATGATCTAAGTTGCTCCAACCAGAATAAAGTTTGTCTGAAGTTCACTTCCTCAGAAGTAAGGTTGCCAGATAGAGAACAGCCAATTAAATATAAATTTCAGAGAAATAAGCAATATTTTTTAGTATAACAATGGCCCAAATATTTCAAGGGACAAACTTAACACTACTAATTATTGGTTGGTTATATGAAATTCAAATGTAACTAGGTTTTGTTTATTTGTATTTCACTTATTAATTATTATCAAAGTTTAGTTTATTATTATTAACCTCATTTTTATTTGCTGAATCTGGCAACCCTACCCAGACGCTGACTCTGAAACAAGGTTCGTGTGCAAATGCCTCATGAAGGAAGCACTCCCAGAGGACAAACCTACCCAGGGATGATTTCAGGGGAGGTTCTGCAGAAGGCAGCTGGTCCTATGGGGGAGCTTAGGAGTGTTAAGTTACATCTCACCTGAAGTAAAGGAGCTGGCTGTGCTTTCTTCAACTGACCCTAGCACCTTTTCTCAAAGCACTGCCCCTGGGAATGTGAACTCTCCAGGACCTCCAGTTCTCTGCATTAGCCTCTCCAAGGACCCAAGGGCAAGTCTTCACAAAGTGTTAGGTGTGGGCAGTTAAAAGCAAAAACACCCAGAATCAGTGAGAACGACTGAGGGTCTGGGCAGAGCACCCATAGTATCTATCCTCGAACTTTTGTTCAAGCTGGGAAAGAAACCTGCATGCCAGCCAGGACCTAGATCTCCATTTTCTATTAAAGCTGTCCATATTTGAAAGGGCAGGCAACTGAAGTGGGGTGAGCAGTCCCCCAAAT
The DNA here is from genome assembly GCA_004027475.1 of Anoura caudifer. Classification (NCBI taxonomy): domain Eukaryota; kingdom Metazoa; phylum Chordata; class Mammalia; order Chiroptera; family Phyllostomidae; genus Anoura; species Anoura caudifer. The sequence continues at coordinate 62,769 of PVKU01009249.1, forward strand.
TCCTGTCTACCCTGAAGTTTAGGATGTTGTTGGGGAATACTGGAAAATAGGGTCTTTGTAGATGTAACAGTTGAGATGAAGCCATATGCAATTAGTATGGGCCCTAAATCCAATATTACTGATGTCCTTAAAGAAGAGAACAGGAACAGGAGGTGGCTCTGTGACTGGAGGTGGCCCTGTGACCAGGGGTGTGGCTCTGGGACTGGAGGCAGCCCTGCAACCTGAGGAGGAGGCTTTGTGGAAGACCCAGAGCTCACACCCGTGATCCTAGGTGAGACAAAAAACAAAACAAAACAAAACAAAAAACCTGGAACTGTGAAAAAAACAGAGTTGGACCCAAAAAGGGAGCATCCCAACAGCTGAAACAGTGGAAGCTGTGAACACCAGGATACCTGAAGGAGACAGCACCACTGAATCTCACAGGTGTTCTACCACAGAAGTTCACACCAAAAACCCAGGGAGACAGAACAGATCAATTTAAGAAGCTGAGGCTGACAAGAAGAGTCTCACAAACAATGGGAAGACAAAGAAACAATCCCCATATGAAAGGAAAGGAGGAAGCCTCAGAAAGAATGCTAAATGAAATGGAGGCAACTCAACTATCAGATTTTGAGTTCAAAGCAATGGTTGTCAGGAAGCTCCATGAGCTCTCAATGAGCTACCAGAAACTACAGAGAAGCTACAATGAACTCACTGCGAACTATATCAACATGAAAAAGGAAATAGAAACTATCAACAAGGGCCAAGAGGAAGTGAAGAATACAGTTTCTGAACTGAAGAACACAGTAGAAGGAATGAAAAACAGAATCCATGAAGCAGAAGATCGGATCAGAGAGTTGGAGGACCAAGTAGAAAAAAACACCCAGAAAGAGCAAGAAAAGGAAAAGAGGCTCAGAAAGAATGAAGAGGGATTAAGAGAAATGCAAGACAATATGAAACGTAATAATATCCGTATAATAGGGATACCAGAGGGAGAAGAAGAAAAGCAAGGGATAGAAAACCTATTTGAAAAAGTAATGATGGAAAACTTCCCTAATTTGATGAGAGAAAAAGTCACACAAATCCAGGAATCACAGAGAGTCCCAATCAAGAGGAACC
>PVKU01009250.1:0-63840 GCA_004027475.1 Anoura caudifer
ATGGTAGGTAGAAAATAGACAGGGGGAGGGCAAGAGTAGTGTGGGAAATGTAGAAGCTAAAGAACTTATGACACATGGGCATGAACTAAAGGGGGGAATGTGGGTGGGAGGGGTGTGCAGGGTGGAGGGTAATGAAGGGGGGAAAATGGGACAACTGTAATAGCATAATCAATAAAATATAATTAAAAAAAAGAAAAAAGAAAAAAAAGAAATTTGAGTCTTCATTCACTGCTTTTATGTTTTATTGATTCAGATATGATAAATCTGAAACTATTTTATGAATGATGTAAGAAAGGAAATAAGCAAATGTGGTGCCTTTAAAATATATCCATAAATGCATTGATACTCTTTCCTCGAAGAGGTAGAGGTTAATTTCTTTCTCTGAGCATGCAGGTGGACTCCAGCAGTGGATGTGACAGGGTGTCACTTCTGGAAGCAAGACTTACCAGGCATTGTGCTTCCTCATGCTTTTCTGTCACAGACTGAATTCAGTGAGGAAGTGAGCTGACATGTCATGAGCTGACTTAGGAATAATTATGGAGAGGTAAACTTGGCAAGGAACTAGGGCCCCAGACCAGTTGCTAGTGAGAAACTCAGGCCTCTAACCAACAGCCTTCAGAGAAAGCCGTCTTATAGGTATATCCTATCACCCCATTGAAGTCTTCAGATGACTGAAACCAGGCTGACAATTCGAGAGCCTCATGGATGATTCTGAGCCATAACTACCCAGCTAAGCCACCCCTTCCAGCATCCCCTATTGACAAAGATTAACTTCATGAACACTGTAAAAGAGAAATGCTAAATGTCCAATCCATTGTCTCTGACGAGATATTGAAGTTGATTTTGGATACAAAAGATAAACTGATAACAAGCATACTGACAAATCTGGAAGAAGGGACATTTTATAATACCAATAGCCTGATCTTTTCAACATGTCTCTGCCATTAAAAATCAGCAGCAGCAGCCCTGGCTGGTGTGGCTCAGTGAATTAAGCACTGACCTTAGAACTAAAGGGTCTCCGGTTCGAGTCCCATTCAAGGCAGATGCCTGGGTTGCAACCCAGGTCCCCAGTAGGGGGTGCGCAAGAGGCGACCACACACTGATGTTTCTCTCCCTCTCTTTCTCCTTTCCTTCCCCTCTTTCAAAATAAATAAATAAAATATTTAAAAGAAATAAAAATCATCATCATCATCAAGGTGGGATGCTATAGCAACCAACTTCATTATGAACCTACATTGGATCCTGATTCCAAAAACACAATTAAAAACGCATTTTAAAGTCAGTTGGGAAATTTGAGCAAGACTTAGGTATTAGAATTAATTATTCATCAATACATAGATATGGAATAACATCAGGAAATTACCAACTTATTTATGTGTAATCATTGTGTTGTGGGGAATTAGGAAAGTGTTCTTGTTCTTGGGAGATCAATGCTAAGATTTTAGGGTGGAATTGTCATGATTGTCACAGACTCTCAAATGACCCAGTAAAATCTGAACATGACATACGTGTGTGGTGTAGGCAGAGATAAAGCAAATAGTGGAAAATCTTAACAATTATGGCAATTAGCCAGTAGACAAACATGTGTTTTGCTGTACTGTGTCTTAAATGTTCTTGTGTGGTTGAAATTTTTCAAAAGGTAATGCTGGAAAAACAGACAATAACATGATGTTTTAAATGAAGTACATTTTGTAACTGATGTTTCACAGTATGCTGTCCCCTCACCATCACTTCCCACACCCCTCCCTATGAAGAACTCATAAGTATGCCTGGCTGCAACACCACCAAAGCTGAGGGTTTTGACTTTCGAATTCAGAGATGGCAGAGACTAGGGACAGTCACACACAAAGTCCAGGATTCCTGCTGTTGCAGCCTCTCTATTCATTAAACAGGCTCAATTGGTTACTTTTATCTTGGATTCCCTGAAATGTTCCCCCAAATCCTTCCATTACTTCTCTTTTATGTTTTCCAGGCTAGATAAAGTCCATTTCTATTACTTGCCTCCACAAAAGCAAAACAACAACAACAACAAAGCTTACATAATTCACAACAGTTTAGTAGAATAAAGCAAAGATTTCCAAATTATTGAAAATAGATACATATCTTGTCTGGAGAATATATTTCTGTTTTCCATAGCAGAAAATAATAATTTGCAAATTTATAAATCTGTACTCCTTTTTCTTTGGCTCTAAGAAATTGTTTGAGTTCCTGGCAATGCTCAGTAATTAGTGCTGGCCAGCAAGTTATAACACTTGTAAACAAAGCCCAGGTCTCATTTAAGCTAAACAAATGACAAGAAGAAGAAACTTCACACATACACACAAAATGGATCCTTTGTATGAGATGTGCACTTGTTAATTATTTTTCTGCTACAGACATCGGCTTCAGTTTGATCTTTAGCTACCACATATGTCTCTATTTACATTTTCATATCCTCCCATCTGTGAGGATAGGTGTGACTGAAAAGGCTAATGTCAAACCAATAGTCTTTCCATACTGGATAAATGCAAAGACAGTCTTCCAGAATCATCTGCACTTATTACAGAGCTTGTATTACTTTTGCTCTGTCTTTGAAATTTTTGCATGATCTGAAATGCTTACTAATAAAAAGATATTCCATTCTTTAAAGGCATCCTCCAGAATGATGGTTCCATGTTTCATTTGTTTTGCCAGCTGCCTATGACTGTGCTTTGTTGTTTAGATTTCCTTTTGCAGCAGTCTGGTGGAGCTTATTTTTTAAAAAAATAAATATAAAACACCTTTGGAGACGATGAGACTTGGGTTCAAATTTCAAATTTGCTATTTGTTATCTGTTCCTCCACTGGAAGAGATAATAATTCACACCCATTCTTCCTCCACTGTTTGCTTCTGCATACAATAGAGAGGATAATTCATTTTGTCTGGGTTGCAGCTTTGCCATTTAGTTTAATATAATGTACAGAAGTATTGCATTCCTTAAATTGATATCTTTTAACTTATTTTCTAACCCCTACATACACAAGGGTTAAACATAGGGAAACATAGGGAAAATGGTTCAGAATGGCAGTGATTTACATTTGGGTTGGGCATACTCCCCTCCCAAGATAAAAAGGTATTTCATGACTGTGGGAACTGCATAGTTTAAAAAAGCCTCTTAGTAAATCTGATGTTTCTTACCCTCCCCTCTCCCAACAACTTTGGCAGATCCCATAATCATAGCTAGCATGTACATGGTATATTTCTCATGTGTAAGGAACTCTTCTGAATATTTCACATATTCAAACTCATTTCATTGTCACAGCTCTGTGAGGCAGGTGTACTTTGACTATTTTCCTATTACATACAAGCAATGTTGGGCTCAGGCTAGTAGCCAGTGCAAAACGCAGAGCCAGGATTTGAACCCAGGCAGCTGAGATACTGTAAAAAATCCATTCCATAAATTAATTTTTTAAACCAAACAATATTTTGTATATATTCAATAATATTTATAATGTGACATGATAGGCCAAGTTTTTTTATCCAATGTATAGATCTGAAGAAATAAGTTGTAAGCCCCTGAAAATATATGCTTATAATAGAAATCTTGTCTCAATTCTAACACTATCTTGGGCTTAGAGTGGAATAATATATTATTCTGAATAATATATATATTATAATAGAAGCCCATGACCATTCCTTTTCCAACTTCTTTTGTTTCTTAGCTAAATAAAGGGAGAGACATAAAATGGAAATAATAATGGCTAGATTATCTTATTGCTTATAACTTCATCATTGACATACTTCCCTTGGACTTTGAGGCAGACTATAAATACTTTCCTGGGGAAGAACTTAAGATAAAAAGACAAACTGAAAAACTTGAGCAGTAGTTTTCTCCCAACATTAGGCATTGTTGGGCTTGCTTCCATACCTAATCTTGGAAAGAGACAGCAATGCTGAGCTCTACTCAGACCTTCACACCAGATTTTGTCTTCAGTGGTTTATGATAAAGAAACCAACAAACAGAAAATGGATTTGTTCCCTCTGGGAATATAGAGAAGATTTCGGGGGGCCAGATTGTTCATCATCTTTCAAGAAGACATTTTGCTTACAGTCTAAGAAGTGTTAATGAAGCATTCCCACTTTTGCCAAGCGAAAAACCAATAAAAAAACCAGCACTTTCTGTCTCTCCTCAGAAATGCTCAGCAGTAACACACGGACTGCTCCTGTGTGGTCTTCACGCGGGTTTAGTAGTAAATGATGAAAGAGGGAAGTAAACTCTCAAAACAGGAAATATATGAAAAAAGAAAAGATGAAAGAAATACAGTCACTTGTTTATAAAAAGAAAATCTTGCTTCTAAGTCTTTAATGAACAACACATCGTGAAAGCAGAACTTGTGGAATATGTCTCCTTTGACAAAGACATTTTCCTGAGTTCTTGCATAAAACAGATTCCTTACCACAAAGAAAGCAATTAGAGATCAGGCATTTACTTCTCTGTAAACTGCTGTTGATGGAATTATATGAATGAACAACAAAGTCTGTTTTAACTTTACTAGGCAAGTTTCCATAGTTCATATGAACAATACCGAAGACCTTATATCACAGCGTATGACCCTTCTTTGCATGTCTTACAAGCATGTACATTATTCACATAAACTTATTCATTGGCTTGAAAGAGGCCATTTTAAACGATCAACTTTGGGCTTAAAAAAAAAAAAAAAAAACAAGACATTTAGGAGTTATTCAAGGCAAACAGAACAAAAGCTTTGAGAAATTGTGAAGTTCATTCTTACCTGCTGTCAACCTCTCTGCTTAATCTTTGCCCATTCCTTCAGTGGGAGCTCTTCCAGGGCTTTTATTTTCAATGTCTAGATGCAATGTGAAGAAGACAGGGGGAGATGGCATAGAGTCCTCTCTCTCAGAAGATAATATATGGGATCATGTATCTGAATACAGACCTTCCAGAGTTGCTACCTCTCATCCGTTACACACACCCAAAAAATGGCTTTGTGAGTGGAACTTTGAGGCAAAGCAATTAGATGAAGAAAGAATGCTAGACAAATATATCTTACTTTAAGGAGAGTGGCCCCGAGTACCAATATCTGTGGAAGCTGCTTCCCTCCTGATGGAAGTGGTATCGATCTTGCACAACCTAGCAACCTAGCGACAATGTCCTGCTCCTTATTCACTTGTGAGCAAGGACTATCACTTCTTTCCCCTGGGAACTTATTACCTGAAAGGCAAAAAGAGGATTCAGAGAATCTAGAGACAATTGAATATTACAGTCCCACAATCTTAGTACCATTTCTTTTTAAGTATTCTGCAATGATATCATTACCCAGAACCCAATAAAGAAATATTTTATTTTTTAATATTTTGTAAAGATTTTATTTATTTGTCTTTAGAGAGGGGAAGGGAGGGAGAAAGAGAGGGAGAGAAACATCAATGTGTGGTTGCTTCTCGCATTCCCCTTACTGGGGACTGGCCCACAGCCCAGGCATGTGCCCTGACAGGGAATCAAACCGGCAACCATTTAGTTCCCAGGCCAGCACTCAATTCACTAAGCCACACCAGCCAGGGCTAAGCTTTTCTTTTTAATCTGCTTTTAGAATGTAAAGAAACCTTCATAGCTTCTCTAATTTCCAATTTGAATCAAATAATTACTGGGTATTTTTATTAAAAACTGAATTATCAATCTTATAATAATAATAATAATAAAAGAGGTGTTGAAAGAAATCATTTATTTTGATATGTGCTTCTATTCCAGATAAACTCTCCAAGTACATCATTTTTCTTTTGCAATATACAACAAAATAAATCTATAAGAATTTCCTGGAAATACATGAAAATAAAATTCATTTGCAAATTATTAATGCCCTTGGGTTCTATTCAACATTGCTGTCGTTGCTTTGCTATGGAAATTATTTACTGAAGCAATTATAAGTTATGTGAGGTAATGATGAACCGTGAAGTTACTTTGATCATGAATTATGACGTGGAGGGCGTACTGAGAACTATGCATCTAGCATCTGGATTTTGAAGGAAACACCTTGGTAAATTATATGGCTACTGTCAAACACCCTCAAATCTCAACTAAAATATAATGCTATTTTATTGTTTATAAATACACAGTTGTTCTATGTCCATAAATAAAGAGTGTTTATGAAAACCACTAAGCCCCTCCTCTCTATTTACTTCAGGTTGAATTGTATAAACCATACACTATGGATTCTAAGAAAGTAACATGTAGCCAAGTCTAATTCAAGGTAATCTGACAGAGGCATATGCATATTTTAAATATTTGTACAATGTGTCTGTGGTTTAAATCACCAAAATGCATTTCAAAATATTTGCAAAAAAAAAAACCCATCTTACATATAGAAAGTCTCTGAAAATCTTATGTGCATTCTCCATATATCTGACTGCTTTTGTGATGGAGTCACAATCTTTGCAGATGTTGATTTCATCGTAGGAAAGACATGAAAGCTTTGAAGAAAGTCATCTTATTTTCGTCTTAAGACATTGCCCTCTAATATGTTTCAAACTCGAATAAAATGTTGTGAGTGTTCTGATTCTCTTGGCCTTCACTTGTTTATTGCTACTTTCCACTTGCTTGTCCTCCTTGGCTTTGTCAGCAAAATATGTGCAATATTGACTTTTATTTTTCTTCCTATTTTTATACTTTCATGTCCCATGGATAGAACCACCTGCTGCTGTTTGAAGAAACAGCCTACCTGCAATACTGTGAATCCTTCCAAAGTCTCTCTTTTCATGGCTTATACTTTATAATGAATGCTTACTTGATAGTGAATCAGTATAATATATACTTAGATTTTAGTAAATAACACTTGATATTTTTATGTGGACTCTATTTAACTTTAAAATAAGTATGAAATTTAAAAATCATGAAGGGGGATAGCATTTATAAAGATGTACAGCTCTTAAGTTTATCATAATATGACACACTGGCAAACAAATGACACGATTTTTTTTATTTGTTTCTAAGTTAGATAAATTCAATGACTACAAATTGAAGATCCAGTACATTCTAGCTGACAAAGTTCATGAAGTTTAAAAAGAAAAGTTTTAATAAAAAATTTATTACCTTGTTTCATGAAGAATGATAATTCTGCTATGGAAACAAAAATAAGACTTCTGCCTGTGTACAGGTACTATTTATACTTCATAACAAATTCATATTAGGGAATAGCAGGAGAAAGAAGCATTTAACCTATGTAAAACTAGCAATTTCATAACCATGAAATATTGGAGCTAGGAGGGAAAGCATTGATAAAAAAATTAAATGGATAACATTATAACAGGCACCTGGCTGGTTTAAAACAGAACCAAGACAACAGTGGCTACCGTGTGTAGGAAGGGGAATTAACATATCATGCCTACTCTGATTTAGGCCTGATAATGGGTCCTTTCTATAAAGTGTCTTCTATAATCCTTCTCATGACCTGATGAGCAAAGTACTATTGTCACGATAACTCAATGATGCAACTGAGATTCGCCCACGATCAACTCAGTTTTGATTAACCTGTTCAGTTGTGACTCCAAACCTTTGCTCTTTCCATGGTGCTATTGTGCCTCTCACATTTTCCTCTTTCACTCCAGCATTTTCTTTCTACATCATTTTGTTAATGTGTTTTGCTTCACCAATAACTACACAAGCTAAAAGTACAGAAACATTCTAAACCATGACCTGTCGTAACATCTTATAATATCTATTACTCAATATCTTCACTACTTTCACTTGAAATCTCAACCATGTGTGTGTCTCACGTTTAACAATTCCATGAAAATGAGAACATGTAATACCTTTGCAATAAATTGATAATAATACACACAGCTCTGGCGGCATATTTTAGTTCCAACATGAGTTGAGTCTAGGATTAAGAAAGAATTAAGGATCCAATGGAAGAAACAGGAATAGAGGACTCATGGGCATGAACAATGGGGGGAATGGACTGTGGGAGTGGGGGGTGGGGTAGGGGAAAGCAACAGGGAAAAAGGCAGGACAACTGTCACTGAACAACAGTGATAAAAGAGAAACCAATAGAAATAATATTGAACCATAGATTAGGAAAGCGAGGAAGGATTTTATTGTGCTTCTAATGCAATGATGACTTTGAGTGAGACTTTATAGCGGTACTCTCTTAATCTTCTCTGAATTTTAGCATCAGAAATTTGAAAAACTGAGACAGAGATTTTCAAGCTGTCTTCCACAAATCCACTGTAACTGCAGCAGCAGCACTTCTAGTTAATATTAGGGTTGAAGAAAATATATTCCACCCCAAAATTAAAAATTCAAACCTTTTGATAATCTTTGAAGTCCAAATAATGTTAGCAGTTTCATCATATTTTTTAGAACAATTTGTTTCAATCTGACAAAAACAATTTTTTTTTTTTTATGTTGGAAGAACACCCACACACCCACACACACATATTTCTGTCAATGTATTTTCTCCAAAACATACAAGTTTCTTTCTGGATTCAAGTACCATAACATTTTTTATTTAGCAAGCAATGTTCAAGGTTTCTAGTGCCTGTCAGAGTATGCAGAAGGGATGTAAAAGGAAGCTATGAATTAGACAAGTGTTTTTTCTGAAATAATAAGAATGGGAAAATCCTCTAAGAGTAGCCAACACTATAGGACCAAAAAAGCTAATTAAATGTGTCTGAATGTGCAGAAAGTTGCTGCTGACTGACCTAATAGGAGAAAGTGAGGTTCTTTGTATTATTTATCTTGCAATTATTGCTTTATCATTAAATCATTTTTCATCATAGAAGTTTGTATATTAATCGCTGTTTTATATTGGTAGGCAGAGTCATACTGCCATCTAGTGGCCATGCTGATAATAATTACTGACTTAAAAACAGGAACAAAATGAGATAGGTCATCACTACAAAGCTTGCGCAATTTGTGGTCTTTCTTAGGACCCTAGTTTATTTTTATCTTAATGTTAACCAACTTGTGCTGTTGTTGTTCTAAATGGTACATTTACACTAGAACATAGTGTAACATACACCAGGGTACAATCTTTGTTTCTCCAAAACACAACCAGAACATAACCACGCTTATGCTTTGTGGCTATATTTTTGTCTTGGATAGCTTATTCATCACTATGACTTCAGCTGTAATGTTTATGAAGAAGACTCATAAACCTTTTCTTCCACTTTCCCCTGAAACGAAGTACATTTCTGTACGGTCGACGTATATTCCCACTTGGATATCATAGCATTGTCTCCAATCGCACTTGGGTAGCGGTCAGAAGCACCGCTTACATCCACAGTCAAGCCTATAAAGAGATTGCAGCTTCCCACTTGTCGTTTGTGTGAACTGGGGCAACTTATTAAATCTCTCTGGGCCTCAGTTTATCCACACATAAAATGGGGACAAAATTCTACCGAACCTTATAGAGCGATGGGTTTAGTACTGTGACTGTACTATTATAATAAACTGATATTACTACTATAATAAACATGTTCAGTAAGCTATTGTTTTATTAAGATTATCATAGCCTATTATTCCCATCATCCTAATGTATAAACCCCACTGGATTCTCCAATATTGTTAGTGATACTACACTATCTTTCCTTTCCCAGTGTGAAACCACAGAGCCTTCTTTTTCTTTATAAAGGTTTTATTTATTTATTTTTAGAGAGAGGGGAAGGGAAGGAAAAAGAGAGGGAGAAAAACACCAATGTGTGGTTGCCTCTCACACACCCTTTTATCCAGGAATGTGCCCTGACTGGGATTGAACCTGCAACCTTTGGGTTTTCAGACAATCCACTGAGCCACACCAGCCAGGGTTTGCAGAGCTTTCTTCTAGATCTCTTTCCTTTCAACAATCCGATGCTAATTTCTGTAGATTTACCCTTTAAAATGTCTTTTGCATCTGCTGTGGCTCTAATGCCTCAACCTGTGTTTAGGCCTGCAAGCCCTTTTTCCTGTGCTGATGCACTATTATCTTCCTTCTATCTGTCTTCATTCATCCTTTAAAAAATTCTTCAGTATCTTTGCATTTCATTATTAGACCAGGGATGTCAACTCATTTTCACCAGGGGCTGCATCAGCCTGGTGGTTGCCTTCAAAGGGTCAAATGTAATGTTAGGACTGTATAGATGGAACTACTCCTCAACAGTTAAGCAAGAGCTCGGCGAGAGCTCAGTGCTGCTGCCGGATAAAACAAGGTGGAGGGCCAGGGCCAGATTCGGCCCACAGGCCTTGTATTTGCCACCTGCGGGTTAGACAGTAAATTGAACTGAGCAAAAAATTCTTACCCTACTACTTAAATTATCCTTTAACTAGCCTTCTTTCCAACCTTATTTTTTCATGACTTTCTATGTCATTTCCAAGCTTAAGCCAACTTGAACTGTTCGTTGTTCTCCAAATACTTCACAAAACCCTACTTTTGTACTTTTGATCACTTTCACCTAGAAAGATGTTTTGAATATACCTCTACATGTCAAGATTGTAAATATTTTTAAGATACTTTTATTCATTCAATGATATTTAAGTGCCCAATATGCAAAGTACAAGTCTGGGAATCGTTGAGGTAAGTGAAAAGACCTTAAGGTTTCATGTCAGAAAACCAGTTTACAGATTAGCTCAGCTTCTACCTAGCCATGGTGTTACTGTAAAAGTCAGTCAAGTGCCAGGGAGTACCCTCCATTCACCAAGAGGCAGCAGGGGGAGGTTCTTACACTGAGCTAGCAACATAAATGTACAGACAAAAACCTCCTGTATCACCAGATTGGGGCAGGGAAGTGGGGGAAGCAGGCACATGCACCATAGAAGTCAGAATGGCACAGGGAGAGGTGCTGGACCAGACAGACTTGTTAGCACAGTCGGAGGGAAAAGGGTATTATTGGTTGGGAGGTGGACCCCCTTGAAGCACAGGAAAGTTCGGGAAGTTGGTTGGTCATTTTGAGAGAGCACTTGGATTAGCAACTGTGTGGGCTATGGCCTACAGGAGGGAACCCTTTACTCATGACCCCTTTCACCAGTGTGGTGATCCTTTCGCTCCTATGTCCACACACAGTCTCCTGGCAATACGTGACCTTGGGGCCCCAGCAGCTGCACGACCCATGGCTGTGCAGGCTGCACAATGCAGGTTGCAGGACAGAGTTTCAAATGGACAGAAGCTGGAACAAGGTAAGCTCCCTGGATAGGGACTGTGACTGCATAGCAGACACCTCCAGGCTCCAAAGGACTGGGCTTTCAATTGCAGTAGGAACTCTGGACACTGGCTTTTGTCTTGGTCTTCTTGAGGATGGCTGGACTTTTTCCATGGCACAAAGAGGGATAGTCTTTGAGACAGATCTCCACCCTTCTGACAGGTCATGCAGCACCTGAATGAACATCTTTCTTTTTGCTCCAGCACCTGCGTCACAAGTTTGGCTTTTGTGGCAGCAGGCAGCGGAACCTCCGTTTTTGTTCAGTTACAATGGGACATTGAACTAGTCATCTGCCCTGCTTTAGGTTCGGTTTCTTCACCTCTAAAAGGCTGAGTTAATAACAGTTGCTCACAGAATTGTTTTAAAGAATGAATTACAAAAGTTATGAAAAAAATGCCAAAAAAAAGCCTAGCATGGCGGGTCTGTGATGTAAACACGCCTTGAGGAAAATATAACCTCTTCTTTGAAACCTTTACCTATCACTTGGGAAGGTGTGTTTTCATTTCCCTCACTGTGAGCTATTTGGAGCCTGAAATATCAAAGGTTAGCCCAATAGTCGCCAGTATGTGAACCTTAGAAAAAGCCACTAATCTTTCTGATCCTAAGCCTTCTTGTCTTCAAGCTGGAAATAATAACAGCTATTACTCATTGGGTTTTTGTAAGGATTAAATACAATGCATTTAAATGCTTTGACAATACCTTGCACTGTTGATATCACAACCATTTTGACATGAGTCTAATTTCCATTGCCCAATTGCAAGATTTCAAAAGTAAGAGCTGTATTCTACTAATTCTTAAGTACTCCCCATAGTGCCATGCACTTAGGACTGCCTCAAGAAATATTTTTGAAATGACATTGAAAAGCAAGCATCAATTCTTCAGCTGTCGTTGTGCATGTAAAGAAATGGAAAACCACTTGTAACGTACCAGTAAGATTACTTCACTCAACTCTGCCTCAATTCACATATAACACAGATCAATTTTTAAAATTCTCTTAGCTAAGATGTGTGGTTTGTTAAAACTGTCAGAAATTTTTGCACTGTTTTCTCTTTCAGATGTAGACTATTTAAGTGTTTGGTATCTGTAGATCACAGGAAAAAAAAAACAAAAAAAAATCAAAACTGGGATACAATGGAACATAAAGGATCAAAAGCACTAGACAGACAATGGACAAACTATTCCCAATAACCTTACCAATATCCACACTTCAACTCGACACAGCAACCTCTTTGTCTGAAACTTGATGTTTTGCAGCCTCTTATAAGTAGGGAAAAATTAGAAATATTTTATTATCTTAAAATGACTTTGCTAACTGCATTCTCTAAAACAACAGCACATCAGTGGCAGAGCTAAGAGCAGAATAGATGCTCGTTCCACAGCTGGAAGGCCATCTCAGTGTTCTCATTACATTAATCAAGATTTCATTTAAAATATGATGTGGTTTTCTAAAGTGCTGGAATTTCTATGAAAGCACAGCATACATTTGAAATGTCAGGATCAATTTACATTTCTGAAAACTCTTATGACAATTATGAGGTAAGAGTTCACATGCTTGTTTGTATGAATAAAATATTACTCTGGTGATTGTGTTAACTTCAATCAGATACAATTCACAAATAGGAAGTAAGCGACTCATTGGGCCTTTTAGATAAAATTCTAATCTATGGTAGTCAATTGTAACAAGCCAAATTAATTGCCCCATTCTGAGGCCATGATTTCTCTCACAGAAATGGTCTCAAATCCTTTTCTATGGAAGAAGTAAACAAGACAGAGGACAAAGCAATAAAACTTACCCGCCATTCACGTTGAAAGATCCAGGTTTAAATTCCACAGATTGTATCAACTCATTAGAAGGAAAAATGACCATTAGCCATAGGACTCAAATTTTTACTTGGACTTGGCTAAGCAAAGCTAATTGGACTTTGCAACAATGGACACTCCAAAATAAGGTGATCTTGCACCTGGAACAGAGATTGAGATGCAAAGAAAACCTAGACAAGAAACGTAGCATCATGGCTAAATACTGAAATGTGGCAATTGCTTGGGTGAACTACTAAAGCAGATTGTGTCCATCTGTCCAGTGAAACACATAAGTTTCATATTCAGTCTTACGTCTACGGTCTGAAATCACATAAGAAAATCATGCCAAAGGTGAGGTAATAGACTAGTTTAAGACTAGAGAGTCTTTCCAGTATTTTTTTCTACAATTTCTGATATAACAGAATTTCAATTAACCAGAATATTTGGAGAAATAATTATGCTGAGAAATTTGATGTCTTTTTGTTTGTGTTAAAACTGAAAATATATTAAACAAAGATCCAATTTTGTAAATCTTTTTACAGGTTACCTGATTCTATTTTCCTGTCACATGAAGACTACATATATGTTTGAAGCTTTGTAGAGCTTGGGTCATCAACATGCACATAATTTCCTGCTGTCCAGGATTATGGGAATGATCAAATGCAAGGAACATATTCTTAAGGCAGAGCAAATAGGATTTTCTAATGGAATTGATGTGTACAAGACAGAGTAAGGCTAAGGAGAACACCATGATTTGGAGGTTGAGCAAATGGCCAAAAAGAGTTTCCATTAAGTGAAATAGGAAAAATTGTCAGAGGGCTGGTTACGGTTGAAATATCAAGAGTTCAATTTACAGTGCTCATGTGGAGATGCCTATTTCCCTTTCAAGAGGAGACAAATGGTAGGATAAGTGGTAGCCTGTTAGAAGTATGAGCCTGTGGTTTCACTGAGGGAGGGGAAGGCTTGTGTTGCCTTCACCCACTCAAGCATTCGGTCATCCCCACCTTTAGTCTAAGTAACTACATCCTATGGCATCAGGTGCAAAACTTTGCGCCTCCAAAAACAGGTTTTCCCCTAAATCATTTTTCCTCGCAGCTTCTTATTAGACACACAAATATGTATATAATGTACTAAATCATCATCATAACAATAGATGTAGGGTAAGTGGAGGCAGTCTGGCTTCCTTGCCTAGATGTCTGGGTAACTAAAGGAAACAGTGTAACCACAGCCTTGGAGGGGCCTGATAAGCAGTGTTCTCACAGCCTTGAGACTGGGTCTGATAAACAGTTCCCATAACATGAAATGGGCTCACATGCACAGAATTATGTTATGTCATATAATGTTCCAGCGGTTTTCCGGCTTTGTTCCCCTCTCATATTTAAACAGGTAGGGACTCCCTGCTGGAGGTGATGATGATGAGAGACACATGCAAGGGGACAGGTGACACGATGGGTGCCATGCTGGGGTGCAGGGGCCACAACACAAGATGTGCAGATAGGCATGCAGCTTCCAGTGTGCGTGACTCGCCCACTCGTGAATGAAGGCATGCCAGACATCCCAATGGCTCTGTGAATATTTTTCCATCTGCATGAATACCATGAACCTGGCTGGCCTTGAAGGGAGGTAATGCAATAGACAATATCTACATTGTCTCATGTTATTCCCAATGAAATCCTAGATGTGAGATACTTTTATAATCCCACTTTTACAGATAAAGGCACTGTGGCTTAGAGTTAATGGCCACCAGTGCCACACAGGGGTCAGATTAAGCACTAGTCTTACTACCTTTAAATCCCAAAACTTTAGCCACAACATAGCTCCTCCTCTATCTCTTCTCTCTCTCTTTCTCTCTCTCTCACCCTTGCTCCCACGCCCCCCCTCTATTCCTCTCTCTTTCTAAAATCAATGAAAAAGTAAATTATTGGGCTCATATTTTCAGCTATGCTTTGAGTTAGAAAATAATAAAAGCAAAGATGGAAAATATGCATTCTGGTGGTGGTTTTCCCACAAATGAGATTTTTATATTATTGAGTGATGTATTTTCTCTTTATTTTCTTCATTCATACTCAATATAAGGATCAATTTACAAGTCTATCATAGTCTGACTTTATTTTCAATAAGTTTCAATGTGATCTTTTTTAAGTTCCAGGTACTTGTAGTTTCAAAATCACATTCACAACCTGTCTGAGTTAGATATTATGGATGATTGTGCTGCTCAAATCTGAAGAACCTCAGAGTCAGAGAAAATAGGTGGTTGATCCAAAAGTTGCTTATTCTTGCAAGTAGCAGAGATAAATCTTTACGGTGATGTGCTAGTACAATTCATCTCAAGCCACTCAGATGTACATAAGAATCATCCAGGGATCTTGTTCCAGTGCAGATTCTGGTTCATTAGGTTTAGAATGGGGACTGAGAATTGGTATTTCTAATATGCTCCCTATTTGCAATGATGGCACTGGGCCCAGGTGAAGAATTTCATTCATTCACTCATTCATTAGAACATCAATCATTCATTCACTCACTTTCAAACATCTACTATATTTGAATTTTTGTGGGTGTGATGATAAATAACACATAGTTCCTGTATTCAAAGAATTCACAGTCAAACTGAGAAGGTAAAGCCCTCTACAAACCACAAATACATACAGGTATGCATGTGACATAATTTTGAAAGGCAGGCAGCATTTCATTTGTTATGTATTTCCAAAAACTCAAAAAATGAAAAAAGATATATAATAGAAAAAGTGAGAAATCCCTTTTTATTTTCATTCTCATTTTTCAGAAGTGACTAATGTTTTTCTAGTTTGGTGGAGGTATAACAGACATACATCACTGGATAAGTTTAAGATAAAGAGTGTAATGGTTTGACTTACACAGACAGTTGACCTTGGAACGACATGGATTGAACTGTGTGAATGCACATTTTTTTCAATAAATAGATTGGAAAAATGTTGGAGATTTTCTTACTATTGTGGAGTGACCATATTGATTGCACTAGGCTACTAGAAAGCAATTATTTTGCTGCTTCTTCCTTATCAATGTATGTATTATTACATCTGTAAATAAAAATTAATTTATGTTTCCCATTATGTTTTCATTGTTCATGTGTAGTGTTAATCATGCATATAACCTCTACAGTGTTTAGTATCAAAGAGGACAATATTGTTATAGATGCTGAGAGACAGATCATTTATGTTGTAAACAGACTCTGTACACCTCAGTATGGATACAGTACTGTAAGTGTATTTTCTCTTTCTTATAATTTTCTTAATAAAATCCTCTCTTCTCCAGCTGACTTTATTGTAAGACTACTCTATATAATACCTATAACATATAAAATTCTTGTCCATTGGCTGTTTATTGGTAACACTTCTGGTCAACAGTAGGCTATTAGTAGTTAAATTGGGGGGGGAGTCAAAAGCTACATGTGAATGTTTGACTGCACAGGGGGTCAGCACCCCTAAAACTGGCATTGTTCAAGAATCTAGTGTATTATAAAGTGATTACCCCAATGATTTTAGTTAGCTAGAAGTACCTACTTTTTAAAAAAAGATTTTATATATTTATTTTTAGAGGGAAGGGAAAGGAGGGGAAAGAGAGGGAGAGAAACATCCATGTATGGTTGCCTCTCTTGCGCCCCCTCCTGGGGACCTGGCCTGCAACCCAGGCATGTGCCCTGACTGGGAATTGAACCGGTGACCCTTTGGCTCACAGGCTGGTGCTCTATCCACTGAGCACCAGCCGGGGTGAAGTATCTACGTTTGACAGGTCAATGTGTACACTTTTCAGAGTTTGAAAATAAAGAGAGATATAGCAATTTACAAAAACAAGACTGTACACTACCTATTATTCAGCAAGTGTTGTTTTTAACAATGATCATTATTGAACATCTTATATCAATGCGTGTGTGTATATGAGTATTCTGCCTTCTATTATTCTTGTTATATGCTGGCTGAAACCATAAAAACTCACAGTAATGACAACTCAATAACTATTTTTGCCTACTCTTTGGTGGGTACTAGTTCCCCAATTGCTGCCCCAGGATGCTAGCCCCAGGCTAGACAGCTCTGAATTTGGTGCCCTGAAGCCTTACTTTCAAGAACAGAATTTCTCTAGCAGGATAGCGACATAGTGCAAGGAAGTTTTGGGCAATTACACTTTTGGCAGCAGTATTTAAAGTGCATTTGTGAATGTTTCTACCAAGTGACAGTAAAGAAACTATTGTCCAGGTGGTAAGGGCACAGACTGAGTGCTATAAAATAATAACAACAGTAATAATAACAACAATAAGTAATGATATATTTAAAGCTAAGGGATTATGGGAGAATGCTATTTAATCATTTCTTAATAGCTCCTACAACCATATGAAATAAATGCATGTGTATCCATTTTAGAGATGAAGATAGGGCAGTTCAAAAAATGAGTGATTTTTCTCAGATGGATAAATGGTAGAAGCCTGATTTCCACCTCATACCCTTGAGCCTAAACTCGTCACATCTATACAAAAAAACATTGTCTCCTCCACACTGAAAAGAAAAACCACAAACATACACAAAAGCCTGTCACACCTTTTCTTTAGAAATATCAAGTGTCTCTGATTGTCTAGGTATCTAACTAAAACCTAAACAAAAGCAAACCTAGGAATAATGATAGTTACACATTAAGTTGATTGTTACAGCACACCCCCGGTGTGATCCTGGACACATTATTGTATCACTCTGCCTTGTTTTCCATATCCGTACAATGGAAACAATAACACTACCTACCTCATAGGGTTGTCATAAGATCAAAGACTAAATGAAATAATGCATATAAATTACATGGAATAGTGCCTGGCGTGTGGTGAGTGGTCAACAAATACGTTACAAAATATTATTAAACAGCTGTGGTTTGGTAATAATATGAAGAAATTTTAAAGTTTCTACAATTGAGATTAATTGCTTATGCAAAACCTGCAGTGTTTACAAAAACTGTGCAAAATAGAAATGAATGGGAACACTGAATAACAAATACACTATTACAGAAGATGACAAAGAAAAACACTGCTTCCAAAAAGCCATGCTAAAACCAATGTCTTTTGCTATGCTGTAAACATATGGTCTAAGTTTCCTGTGAAGTCCACAAACTGACTTCTTACTGTTCAGAGTTCCTAAATATGAGGTGTCTCTATAACAAGTGTCTAGGAGGATCATTTTCAAAAAATACTGTCAGAATCCTTA
Organism: Anoura caudifer; assembly: GCA_004027475.1. Taxonomy (NCBI): domain Eukaryota; kingdom Metazoa; phylum Chordata; class Mammalia; order Chiroptera; family Phyllostomidae; genus Anoura; species Anoura caudifer. Next base: position 18,165 of record PVKU01009250.1, read on the forward strand.
TGAGAATTTTGCATGTTTCAAAGTCTTAAGACCATCTATTTTGCAGTTCATTACTGAATAAACTTTGAGCTTCTGAAACATTTCTCAAATTGATATCAACAAATTTAGAAAATAATTTACTTCTTAAAAGAAGTGCCCTCTGTGACCAATCTCTGCTTTGTTATAAAGTTTTTTTTTTTTATATGGAACTGTAAATGTCACGGCTGTCCTTTTGTTACATAAATTGACACTGGTTTTTAAATGGCAACTCAACAGCTCATTCCTTTCTGATTAGTGGAGCAAGGTATCACATCAGGTCAGTGTTCAAAGACTCTACTAACAAGAATAGGAACTGAAACCATCCTTGATCATTTTAAATATCTCAGTCTAATGTAACTACTCTTCTGTAAGATTATCTCTATTCATCTCGGTGTAAACAGAAGCTAGAATTTGCCACATCTTATTATTATAATTTTCCTCAATATCCGTGGTAACATGCATAGGATAGATAAAAAAAATTATTACAGCTTAATCATCCGGAAAGAAAGGCCAAAGAAATGATTAAAATGTATGTCCTGAAAATATCGCAATATTGTGAATTCAAACATATTGACCAGGTCCTGGTATGTTAATAAATTGAGAGTATATATGGAAACTAAAAATCACAATTTTGTTTAAGATAAAAAGAATAAGAATGTAGAACTTATATTTTGAAAGAATTTTCGTTTCTATGAGTCATCTGTCCTATAGTCTCCTTTCTACTATGTAGCAAAAGAGAGAGTTTTTGGTGGGGAAAGTTATTTCTGTCAAATAGAGACATCCAGCTCTGTCACAGTTGAATAAAAGATGATAGTTATATAGCTCCTCCTATGTACCAGGCACTATTATAAATGTTTTACATATATAATTATTCAATCTTCCCAGTATCCTTGAGGCAGGTACCATTCTTATCCTTTTTAATAAATGAGCATTTAAGTATTTCTCTCCATGTGCTCACACATATGTAGAATTGTTTTTTTCTGATACTCTTTGGAGCCCACTTTGACACTTTCAGAGTTGTGCCCTCCTCCTTGCTGGGCCAGCACCAGTGTGTGGAAAAAGGTTGATCTGCTCCCATGGTAATGGGGGCAGGGACACCTGAAGGTACACGGTGTCTTCTGGCTTTTCTCTGGTTTCTGATGTGATATGAATGATTGGTTTGGCTGTAATATTATTATTAAAGTATTATCAGCTGCCAAAGTGGATAAAGGATGAATTGAAAGGTCTGTTTCTAGTAGTGACTGATGCTGCAATCACGTGGCACTGGTAATGTTTTTGGACACCCAACTGTATACCCTTTGAACTGTTTCTCAACGTCAGGGAGGTTACAGAAATATGTGTACTACCCCACTTCATTACTAGCAAGATACCCACCTCACATTTAATTTAAAACATGTATTGAACATCTACAAGGCATCAGAAAGTGTTTTAATATGAATTGACAAAAAAGAAAATTGAGGTCCTACTGCCATGGAGTCAGCATTCTGGGAGAACATGGATAGCAGCAACAAAACGAGGACAGGAGTCACATGGATAACTTTTTGGGAGTAGGAGAATCTAAAGCACAATTTGAAAGACAAATATTAAAAAAGGCAAGAACGATGAGGGAACTTTTAAATGTTAATACCTTAATGCATGGGTGTGATTCTCTACATTAGTTTTAGCATGCTATTTGAGGTCTACTTTTATGTTTATCAAAATAGCTTTGTTGTTTTTACTACAAAATAATACATACTTATAATGGAAAAATAGAAAATACTTGTAAGCAATAAGAATAAAATACAAAACACCCATTAGCTCACAAACCTAGATAATTTGTTACTGACTTGGTGCAATAATTACATCTGCTTTTTTTCTTTGTATGTACATTTATATGAATTTCTAAAGACAGAAAAATTATCATGCTTGTCATATTGTCCTGTTATTCTGGTTTTAATTTTCATTTAATGAATTAGGAATATATTTATGTATCACTTAATATTATTTTATGAGCTTGTCTTTTAAAAGTATCAGCAGTAACAGCAAAGAAAATTGAATTCAGAAAGGTTTTGAATTTTTCTTTGATTCAGAGAATACTCTAAAAGAAAATGATGGACAATGAATTTTTATATTTTGTGCTTTTTAAACAGACAAGTGTGGGAGAATCATATCTAAGTATTAGAAACCTATTTTAAAACAAATGTGGCAGAGAGATAAAATCAGAATAATTTAATACGGCAACATAGATTTATTTTTATTGAAAACAAACATGATAGAGAAAAAGTGGTCACCTACTTTTTAAAATTTAAGATAGGGAAAGACATGGATATAATGCAGATTAGATGGTCAAATGGTATTGTGAAAAATGGTATTGAATTATGGCAAATATATTTCTGAGGAAGAAAAGTAGAGAATCTAGGAAGCATCAGTAAGAAATAGTTTGGAGGTGAATGGAGGTGACTGAGGGCTAAGCCCTATCTTCATCTCCCTCTCTACAACCTAGTATGTATCCTGCACTTAATGTGTGCCTGGGATGCTGTCAGACTTTTATGTGGATTACCTCCTAACCACAACCCTATGAGGGAGATACTATTGCTATTCTTGTTTTGCAGGTCAGAATATGTAAGTTAAAGAGTAATGCAAAACATTTGCAAGGGCATATAGCTAGTAAGTGATAGGATCAGAATTTGGACCCAGGTGCCCGGTGTTGTTCAGAAGCTTTGTCCAGGACCCATTACCTCAGTTCTAATAGTGAACTTCTTTCCCTAACTGCTGAATAACTTTCTCTCAACATCCTTTCATCAATTCAGTTACCTACAGGCTCCTTTTCCTATTTATATCAAGGCTAATATCCACTAACTGCTCACTCCCCCTATTCCTGGGAAGTTAACATAACCCTAAAAGTGATCCTTAATATAACCCTAAAGTGAATATAACCCTAAAACTTATATATACCTAACCCTAACTGTGATCCTACATCCCTCACAGCATTGTCTACTTCTCTGACAAATACTTTCTCACAGTTTAGTGATGTCTTTGAGGAAGAAACTGTGTTCAGCAATAAAGAACTTAGAGTTAATTGAAATCACTTTAGTTGTAAGATTTAATCCCTCCATTTTCTTCACCTCAAACAAACCAAATCAACAGCAAATTGATAGAAGTTTTGCAATTTCCCTTTTTTATTTATCCCCAGTGAAAGCTTGCAAATATTTACTAAATGTCTTTCATATGCATAGACCAGGCTGTTTGCTGGGAATCTAAAGATCATCCATGGATCTCAAAATGTAAAGATGTTTATAATGTAGATGAGGGGATAGATATGGACTATAATGGTAAGGAAAAAGATCAACCACTTAAAAAAGGTGTTTTAATAATGAGGGTCAATTTTAACTTTGGGGCATTTTCTTCCACTCTTTAGACTAGGAGTGATGGATACTTAGGAGCTATTGCAATTTTTGGATTTCTTTCATTGTTAATTTATTTCGATTGATTTATGTGCCATCATTAAAACTGTAACATATTGGAGTCAGTTATAATTAAGAAGCATGCATTCTTAATGAAACTATTTAACAAAATCTGGTTTTAAAATCAATATGGTCTCTTAAATGAACATTACCTGCCATTTGTCATTAGGCATAAAGGTGGATATGATATGTCTTCACAGGAGATACACTTTTTAAAAAATTGCCAATATATGCACCTCCATAATTTTTACTCTAAAAGCCAATGCTCTGACATCTTGTTCCGCCACGTGAAGACTTTAGGGGCTGCATTGAAATGCATAGCATTGCATCCTTTTCTTTCAATAAGCAAGTTGCAATAATAACCCCTTGTATTATTACACTGGAATTATGTCTAAAACACAAATCGGTGCTTTTTCCAGGATGATAAGCCTATCTGTATTTGTCACTACCCATGGTCCCTAAAAGTGACTGCATTATTGTTCATATGCAAATTCACAATGCAGACCCTTTGAAACTCAGAGATGAAATTATCCTTAACTTTCTCTGTCTGCATTATTATCACTGTATTTTTGAAAGATTATTTGGAGAGATTTATGGTAATTTATAAAGAAAAATGTATGTGCAAGTGAACCTCATTTAATCTTTTTTTTTTTAAATTTCATCAGCTCTTTCTCAATTTGTTTTGAAAATGAACGTTCCACACGTGACAGCCTCATGAGAAGCATCACTATTGACTGGCTCAATAATAATGCATTTATTGCTCCCATTTTTCATTTTACTAATAAAAAATAAAAAACCAGGCAACCACTGATAAAAGTTAGACTATTTCTAATTCTCCTTAATTGTGGAGATTAAAAATGAACTTTGCTAGAAAAGTACATATTGAAAATTACTAGAATTTGTTTTTAATATGACACATTTTCAATTTTAATAAGAACGCAAGTCTAAAACATTCAAAATGTGTAATTAAAATAAATCTGATGCTCTGTTCTTTTTTTGTAAACTTGGCATCATTACTAGATCCAGTGATGACAGAGAAAATAATATTATTTCTTTTCACTTTGAACATTAGAATCAGTTCAGATGGGACAGAACTGTTAGATAAAATTATACCATAATTGGGGTGAAATGGTCACAATGGAGAAATGTTGATTGTAGGATTATAACAAGACAACCACAGTAGATATAAACATAAAATAGGTGCATTTATCATGGCTTGGACATGTGAACAGAATAACAGATATATAAAATTTAAATATATATATATAAATTAGGAAAATCATTAAAGATATTGGAGTGAGGTGTTTTCTAGGAAAGGTAAGAAAGAATGTTTTGGGCTCTAATGGGATAGAAAAAGATCAAGAAATTAAATTTGATAATGATCTCACCAATTTCAAAAGTACTGTTTTCACCATGTATTTCTGTTTTTTTGCTTGTTTTTCTCTTTCCAACAGTATCCTTTAATCCTTTCTTTCCAATTCCAGTTTCCTGCAGATTTCAGAATATAGAAGAATAGTGTTGAGGAAATGGGCCTAACGTGAGTTCATCCTCTAGCTTCTCTATTGTAAATGTATTGCCATTTGCTCAGCAATCAGACAGGCACTCGGACAGCTATGTGGAGAGTAGAAGGAGTGAAGAAGTTCAACTGTCAGGGCGTACTGGTAGCTTTTGCGCTTTAAAATGGAGTTATGTGAATGCTCAATTCAACTTTGCATGCCAGCCAAATCATTTAGCATTATGATAGAAATGGGTCCCCACGGTTTGCAGACATCTCAGCAAGAAATGATCTAGTACTTTACAGATGTTATCATGAAATGAATGTATTCTCTCAACCAGGTATTGGAAAACCACAGGCAGTGGCCAAGATTTTACCTAGTACTTTGTTTTTTAAATAATATTTTTCAACACAACCATTTCCATTGTTTTGTGCCATCTACAGTGTGGCTACTTTCAGACATTAGTAACAGCGAGGGGTCGTTGCAAAGAGGCTGCACATCTCCTAAACCAAAAAATATATACATGTTATTTGGCTCTTTACAGGAACAAAAACAACACCAACAGAAAGTCAGCTCTTGCCCTGTACATATAGCAGAACAGCTTTATGGCTGGTTAGTACATAAATTAGAATAGAATTCTGGTGAGACTGAGGCTGCAACAAATAGTATATATGTAATAAAAGTGGCCTAGAGAAGAATTTTAATCTGGTATTCATACAGGAAAAGTTGTTTCTACAGTATAAAGTGACCACTTAGCCTCAAAAATGTGTTGAAATTCAAATATATATTATAATATATATATTCAAATACTTATATATTATAAGAATTAATGACTTTTGGTAAACATTCCAAGTTGCTAAATGATCTATTAAGACTTTGGCTCATCTGGAGACGTTAACCTTTTCTATGTATATTGTTTATATATGAAATATTTTTGTATTTATGGTGAGTATACCCAAGAAACAATGCATATTTATTTCCGTAATAATTGCAAACTTTTCCTTTCACATAGCACCCACTTCTTACCACTCATTAACCCCATGGCTTTCAAACTCAGGAGGCAATGAAATGATGCTTGATAATTTCACATACACAGACAACCCCCAGGTCATTCTATTCAGTGGGTATAAATCAGTCTTCACCTTACTAATCTCTCAGCATCATTCAGTGCTGTTCATGAACCTTTCTACTTTAAATATTCCTTTCTATGAGATTCAGTAGTCCCCCTGCCCCATTCACACATGAGCACCTTTCTACCCACTCTTTATCTGGCTCCTCTGTGAGCTTTATCTAGCAATTGTTAGGATTCTTCAATTCTTACCCAGAAAATTCCTCCATAATCATGCTTCAATCATCACTTTCCTGAAAATGCTTCAACACTTATCTTTCCAGTCTGGACTCTCTATCCGAGCTAGAGAACCTTAAATCCAATTGCCTACCTGATATCCTTTCTTGAATATCTTAAAGGGGTTTCAAACTTGTGTCCAAGACTGAACACATGCCCTGACCTGCATGGTTCAGTTGGTTGAGCATCATCCTGCAGAGTAAAGGGTCCCGGTTTGATTCCTGGTCAGCGTATAACTAGGTTGGGGGTAAAATCTCTTGTTGGGGTGCGTGTGAGAGGCCACCATGATGTTTCTCTCACACATCGATGTTCTTCTCCCTCCTTTCTTCCCTCCTTTCCCCTCTCTCTAAAAACAAAAGAAAAGATTTTTTAAAAAGACTGAACAGATCTTCTCAAACATGCTGTTCTTATATCTCACTGTATTATATCCTGTTTTATTCATGTACACAAACCAAGAGCTGGGGAGTCATATTGGACACTATACTCTCTCTCATTCCATAGACCCAATATACCTTTGAGTTTGATTCTTAACCCCTAAATATTTGTTGACCTCAAAGTTATAGCATAAGGGCCTTGGCTGGTGTGGCTCAGTGGATTGAGCACCAGCCTGAGAACCAAAGGGTTGCCAGTTCGATTCCCAGTCAGGGCACATGCTTGGGTTGTGGGCCAGGTCTCCAGTAGCGGTTGTGTGAGAGTCTACCACACATTATTTCTCTCCCTCTCTTTCTCCCTCCCTTACCCTCTGTTTAAAAATAAATAAATAAATAAAACCTTTTTAAAAAGTTACAGCATAAGGGTATAGCAACCAGTACATGCAAGTGCTGCATAAATGCCAATCAATCAGTAAAATTTCTAATTTCAATTTTCCATGTTCACTCATTTTAGATACCTTCAATATTAAGTGAAGAAAAGTACACAATCTTATTAAAATTGCAGATATCCCCAGGAAAATTCAAACGTGGTATAGGTAGAGCGGGCTCAAGTATTTAACCACCTCCCTTGGGCAACACTGATTGTTTCTGCAACACTGCTCGACTCTTTCCACTTCTCACCACTTCCACTGTCATCCCTCCTCTGAACTAATGCAATTTGCCCACAACTGGTCTCCTTGTCTCCACTCAGGCCCTTCTCTAAATGGCTCTCCAGACTTCTATTATCATACGCAAATCTAATTGTGTAACCTCTCACCCAAGGTGTAAGAAAATCTCTAGTGGTTTCCCGTTGCTTACTCTTTAGCACGCACTACAAGACCTTCTAGGATATTGTTCTTGTCTCCTTTCTCAGCTTTATCTGACAACATTCACCACTTATTTTTTCCTACTGCTGGTTTTCTTTGGGGCTCATGTATTCCCCACACTTCCTTCCAAAAGGGGACCTTCATGCAAGCTGTTTCCTCTGCCTTCAATGATTGTCCTTTTCCTCTCCATTTATTTACAGCCTTTTTTATCTTTGAAATGTTCTCTCATACATCACTTCTTTAGGCAAGTTTTAGTGGCCTCTCCTTGTTAAGTCCGATACTTTTGTTATAGATCCTCCTCCTTAGTCCTCAGCACAGCTATAATTTGGTGTTCATTCATCAAGTTCCATTGATTATGTTTTACTGTGAAGTCTGGGATGACAGGGTTTTTTTATCTTGTTCCCTTTTGAATCACCAGACGGAAGCACTGTATATGAAACCTGGCCCAATGCTCAATCACTATTTTTCAAATAATTAAATACTTGCATGAATTGACCTGTTTAAGGATATAAAACATATTCATAAAACCTGAGGACTTATAATGCACCGGTTTCACAATTTTATTCTTTTTAACACTCACATCAAACTCGTGTGACAAGTACTAGTCTTATTTTACAGTGGAGGAAACTGAAGCTAAGACAAATTACCAAATTGCCCTTAATCACACAGTTAGTCAGGAAAAGGGCCAGGATTAAAACTCAGATTCATCTGTCCCCACTATGCCAGAGTGCCTCCCTTATGCTCTCTTGGGGAAGCAGGAAAAAAGGATGTAGAATTGTTTTCTTTTCTTTTTTTTTTTTTTTGAGAGGTTTTATTGATTGATTGATTGATTGTTGTTGTTTTTCAAGTGCAGTTATCGCCATTTCCCCCTTCCACTTCACCCTGCCTCTTGCCCATCTGTAGAGTTGTTGTCTTTATAAAGCTAAGTCTCCTTTAATTATTCCAAAGCAATGAATATCAGATGGAAATCAATTTTTAGAAACAATGCCAGCATTCTAATCTATAGGGTAAAGTTTCTCCTTATAGTTGAGTGGTTTACTTTTTGTAGGTGAATAAACTATATATATATGTCTCTCATGAACAAAAAGCAAATAAACATTGTATTATCTAAACTAAAGCATACACAAACAAAACCTGGAAAATGTGCATTTAGTCTCAATAATGCTGCAGCCCTTTCCTCTCCTGGTGATAGTTTCACTGCAGAATATTTGATGAATACAACCGTCTTCCCTGAGGCACAGTGTGTTTGAAAAGAAGTCCACGGCTACTATGTAAGTTACACTATTTCTTGGGGAAAAAAGAAAAGAAATTAGGAAGATGAAGAGATTGCAAAAAATGACACGCATTTTGGATCTTCTAATGAAAAGCAAACAGTCATTAATGTTTAAGGCAATGATTTCATTTTATTGGTGAATCTCGGGCACTGATAACTGACTTTTCCATAGATTCCTAGAAGACGACCAAATAAGACTTAGCTGAAGCAATTTTATACCCCCCACTATTTAATGAAAGAAGTAGGCGCTTTTCCCGAGGGGGTGAAATCACCCCACTGAAAAAAAAAACATCCTCCAATGTCAGTGCAGTCTAAGCAAGTGGCCACCTGTTCATAATTAGAAAGATTTTGAACAAGGAGCAGAGTCTATGGTGCTCCACAAAAAGCAGTGAAATTGTTCAGACATGACATTTGCTGCCTTTTTCTGTTTCATTGCCTCGCTTAGAAAGATAACCACAGCGCTTGAGAATGGCAATCTCCCTGTCTGGACACAGCGATTCTTTGTACTAGGGAGTGTGTGAGAGAATGGAGTGTGAAGCTATCTATTCATGGCCCAGTCAGAATTGATGTCAGGTGCCACCGCTGGAAATTAATGACCAGTGTGCTCTTTAGTGAAAGAGATCTCTTCTTTCCATGGCCAGGCAGCTGGGGAAACACAAAATAAACAGAGAATGCAGCGAAACTCACAGTAGTTCTTATAGTTCTTATAGGGTTGTCTTTCTAAAAGAAAGACAATTGAGACTTTATAAAGTATTTCTTTTAGTAATTGCAAAGGTAAATGATCTTTAATGAAGAAACTGGGAATATGAGCAAGGTGGCATTTTCCACAGTCCGAATTTAACTTTTGGATTTTGCCCTGGAATAATTAGCTCAGCGCATGAAATGCAATTATAATTACAATAAGTATGTGGAGATAGTACCTAGTTAAAGAGAAAAAGGAATGTTTTTATGTGAGTTCAATATATTTCATACCAGCAGAAATAATTGCATTTCTAATTATAATGTAAAGCCTATTTCATAATTCAATATCTTATTTAGGTCTAGAATGCTGAGTACAGGTTTCAGTAACTGACTGTAACAGTCACTATATGATTTCCATCACAGCATTTCCCAGGCGAAACACTTCAGTTAAACAATTTACACTCTAACTTAAGCAATTTATAGACAAAGCAGCTTTCCTGGATATATACTTTTATACCACATGGTTCCCACACCGAGCCGTGGTTTTCCACTTTTTTATGACTAGTTGCCTAAGGACTGAGTGTTGTAGGTCAGTGTGTTATGAAGTGAACCCTGGCATCAGAATCCCTTGAGGTGCTCTTAAAACTCAGACTTCTGAGTCCAATACAGATAAGTAATTTAGATGCGTAGACCACATTTTGAGAATTAATACTAAAGGCCATTTTTTTGTGTGTTTGTTTCTCTTGGAACGATTCCCCCAGTATGTTGCTACCGTTTCCCTTAGTTGCCTCATCTAAAAACACAAACAAACAAAAATGTCCTCTTCCTGGAACAGTTATGTGGGCAACTCCTCACTTCTGATAAAGAGGTCAATTTGTGCTCCTGACTTGGTCGAAATGTCCTGGAGTCATGTCCCCTCTGAGTGATTTTCACATAGAAATAGTTTTAAATTAGAACAGTGGACAAAGAAATAAGACCTTTCGGGCCTTGTCTCCATTGATGAAACTGGTGATATGAGGGATGGGAAAAGAAAAGCGTTGTAGGGCAGGAAGAAACAATCACATGTTAGCTAATCAGGCAGGAAGGAAGACAATGAGTTTTTGGTCGAAGTGCACAAACTGGACTCCAGAAGGTCTACAGAGCATTGCCAGGAACAAAAATTAAAAAGAGAGCACAGCAGATTTCCCTCGCTTAGATGATTTTAGGAGTTACTTTTCAGAAAATAAACCTCGGGCCTCCCTAGTTAATCTGACCCTGTGCCACCATTTATGAGACCTTTGGGTTTAGAACTTCATGCCTGTGGTCTAGGTACTCCTGCAAGGCCCATGGATGGCTTTTATGTGAGTTTGAAACATCCTGAAACTGTGCAAAGATTTGTGTGCAGGTACTTGGTTTTGTTTTGTGTTTTTCTGTCCAGGGAGGGAAGGACAAAGTTGTCCATAATTTTAATCAGTTTCTCAGAGATTAAACAGGAAAAACCACAAGGCTCTTCTTCGTCTTGCCTTGAAGCCCTTCCATTCCACACACTTAGCGAAGTAAGGTTAGATATTTAAGCAAGGGGAACATCTGAAAAGTTGGGAAGCAAGGGAAGGCTCCTTCCATCCACAGTTAGATAGCCTGGTATGACCAAAACATTACCTCATTCCTTGCCCCCGGCATATTTCATTTTATCCATTCCTTCTAGCCTCCCTCGCCACACACATTAAGCAGAAACCTTAACCTACAGATAATGCAGACCTTGTGCCTGGCAAAACATTGTCAAGATAAAGCAAAACAACTAGTTATAAGCAGGGCAAGCAGTTTCAAATTATATTTTGAAGCTCATCACTTTTCCAGCCCATCTTCTTTCTGTTTCTTTGACAAAAACAAGCTAGTTGTTTTTACTTTTGGAACTCTTTGTTTTTTTTGTTCTAGCTGGGACAATTTGACCCTGGATCCTAAAAGCTTGGTTCTAAAACAACAGAATTTCTGTCACTTCTTTTTATTAAAGCAGGCAGTTACTATCTCTAAACTCATCAGGTACTTGCATAATCCTCAAGTATTCAGGTCATTATAATGCTGGCCTTTTAAAATGAGCTTGAGGCCTTGGCTGGTGTGGCTCAGTGGACTGAGCGCAGCCCTTTGAACCAAAGGGTCATGGATTTGATTCCCAGTCAGGGCACGTGCCTGGGTTGCAGGCCAGGTCCCCAGTAGGGAGTGCATGAGAGGCAACCACACATTGATGTTTCTCTCCCTCTCTCCCTCCCTTCTCTTCTGTGTGAAAATAAGTAAATAAAATCTTTAAAATGAGCTTGAAGATCTTTTCTCCTCTTGAGTTTTTCGAAAAATTTGAGAAGGATATGTGCTACTTCTTTGAAATTCTGGCAAACTTCACCTACGAAGCCATCTGGTCCAGGGCTTTTGTTTCTTGGGAATTTTTTGATTTCTACTTCAATTTTGTTACTTGATCTCAGTCTATTAAGAGCTTCTGTTTTTCTCCTGGGAGCTGCTATTTTTGAAGGAGAAGCGGTCTCTAAGCATGCTGCAGAGATGAGACTTTCTGAAGGGATAGTAAGAAGTAGGTTGGGCACAGGGTGGGGAAAAGAAGAAACTGTATGGAGTCTAAATGAGGATCAATAATATCTTCACCTTCACCAATACCTTTAGTATGTTTTAGGTGTGTCTGAAATGCTTACTCAAATAGGCTTCCTAAAGGAAATATTAAAGCTTGAGGTGGCAATATGAATAGGACCTCATAATGTAAAATCGGTGGTTTCACATGGGGATGATCTGAACTTCCTCATTTCTTCCTTTCTCCATCATACGGGGAAAGACTACCCAAATCTAAGGCATCAAATGCTTCAGACCAAACTCTAACACACAAGGCTCTTTCCCCTCTTTTATTTCTTGACAACTGTTCTCCATGCCCAATGCAAGATTCTGATATCCCTGTGACAACTAGAAAGTATGCATTAATGTGTTGGGCTTATTCCTGGCTTTTTCATGACCGTATCACCAGTGAGCGTCTTAGGCCAGTGTCTTTATAAATATTGGGTTGATAGTTCTTGAATGACTATATGTATGAATGAATGAACAAATGAATGAATGAACAAACAAACACAGTCAGGGTTTCTATCGCAGCTTTCAACATTTCCACAAAAACTTTCTTTTATCTCTCTCTCTATTGAAATTAGCGATCTATTCCATCTACAATATCACTGAGTTCCAAGAATGTATTTTCTGGCCGTGTTTCATGGAGAAACAAAGATGACAACATTGTTCGCAGGCTCAACCTGTACTTTAGAAAAAATTAAGTAATACCTTTGTAAGATTGGAATAAATGTCCAAAAGCTAGAATTTGGTAACCAGACTTGTCAGGAGCAGAGCAAAGGTCACAGTGACTGTGGATGAGACCTATAGTATCACAAATAACGTGCTGGATGATTCAGCAGCACACTCTGCGGGCTGTCATGAATCATTGTTATAACATTTGAGAGGCATAAATGTGATTAATTTATTTCTACTGTTTCAGCTATTTCAAGTCATATTTCATATTTTGTTGATCAGACAACTTATTTTTGAGGTGAGTTTATAGCAAAAGAAGGAGAAAAACAGAAACCAAGCACAATCACACGACAAAAATCTCTTGATATAGTCCTTATTTTATTTTTAAAAAATAACTCAAAGTTAAGTACTATTTTTTCTGTTGCTCAATGTTCATTTCATCTTAAATACATGTTATTCATACTTTCACAATTCTTATTATTTAAAAATTAATATTAGTCAGAAATACATGCAAGGCACACACTAGGTAAACTTTTTTTTTTAATTTTTTTTGAGATTGTACTTATTTATTTTTAGAGAGAGGGGAAGGGATGGAGAAAAAGGGGCAACCACAATCAATGTGTGGCTGCCTCTCATGTGCCCACAACTGGGGACCAGGCCCACAACCCAGGCATGTGTCCTGACTGGGAATCGAACTGGCCACCCTTTGATTTGCAGGCCCTCGCTCAATCCACTGAGCTACACCAGTCAAGGCACGTTAGGTAAATGTTTAATAACTGATTTTGACCTTTCATTTAATAAGAATTGAGAAATCCTATTTATTTAATTATCTGACAATAGCTATGTTAGGGGAGTCAAATTTTTCAGATATCACGTGTAGGCAGAGGCTTGGTTTAGGTGATCCCTAAATTCTCTTCTAATACTGATATTTTATTGCCCAAGTTTTACTCTAAAACGTATTTTGCTTTTTTAAATTCTACATTTCATTAATTCCATTGTAAAAGTTGCAGTCTAACTTGTATCATTTTATCTCCTTCAAAGTTTAAATTATATACTTTTGGATTAGAAAAATGTGACTTTTATTAGGAATAGAATATAAAATCACTTTCAAAAATTATATAATGGTTGGAGGCAAAATGGTGCACAGTGAAAACGTGTCACCCAAATGCCACCCCTTAAAAAACAAACCAAAATAAGAAAAAATAAAACAAACAAATAAACAATAAAAATTTTCTGTCTGGAAATTCTAATATTGATTTGATGCGTTTAGGAATATCACCTTATAAAATGCTCAGCTATCACCTCTTGAAACTAAAAGATACTTTTGAGTAATGTTAAAAGGGAACTTTTATCCTTTTATAAGCAAGATCTAATTATAGAGCCTGATTTATTGTATTTAAGGCTAAGCAATTACTCAACTACTGTAAAAATAACACTGTAGCCCCAGTGTTATAATTTCTATATGGAAAAGCAAATGTATAGCCATGCATGAGGCCAAGTCCATTACTTTTCCAAATGCTGTGATCAAATTCATATGGAAAAAGGAAAGAAAAGTTTCCGGATGTTGTGCCACATTCAGGTAGAGAGAAAGAGGGAGAGAGACATTTTTTATATGTATTTTTTCCTTTCCTTTGTGAAGTAACAGGAAAGACGGTCTGGAAAAAGTGCAGAGGGGTTATGGAGGATTTCAGGGATTTGGAAAGGGTGGTAAAGGATTAAAATGTCTTCATAGGAGAGTTGGTTAAAGGTTGACAATGTATTTGATGGGCCAGTCCATAGGCACACTTGCAATACATAAAATTATTGCCCTAAAAAAGCTTAGATTTTAAGAGGGAGGTTATGCAAAAATAAAATATGTAAATGTTAAATAAACACAAGCAGTATGGTATTGAGCTTTATAAATTCTGGCCCATTACCTAACTTATCTGATAGTTCAAATACATGATCTAATTCTCACTTGAAAATCTACTTTGAAGTATAGATGAGTTAAAAGCAACTTTGTGCCTTTTCATTCACCCAGAGACTCATCATACTCTATTTTTACCTCTAAACTTCAGGCTGAATAGCTGCTGGTAACAGAATTTCTTTCCTGACACTTTGTGTCATCACTTCAAAATAAGCAACAAAAAAGAAAGCAATCCTTAGGAGCACAGCAAGGGTTGTTGTGTTGTTTTCTGCTATGAGACTAAGACTCTGATTTTCATTTTATTTTATACTCCATGGAGCAGAACCAAGCTTACAATTCCCATGAACTTCAAAAAGAGCCCATAGTGAGCTCATCTCCTCAAAAGTGTAGAACAACAAAAAAGAAGCCAAGGGAGAATGGAAGGAAGGAAGGAAGGAAGGAAGGAAGGAAGGAAGGAAGGAAGGAAGGAAGGAAGGAAGGAAGCAGAGTTTCCATACACCAATACTCAAACAGTGGTTCTTAATCATTTTATGAATTATATGTTCTTACTGTTGGTCTCAGAGATTACTGGGTTATTATTTAGTGCTTCCCTTGTACATTTTGATCTATGCCACAGAAACAGAGAGAACAGATAAGGTACAGTATAGGAACACATTAGCATAGGAGTCACTACAGATGCCTGATAAAACTATCAAAACTTAATGGTCCTTGTAAAGAAATAGGTTTATGACAGAAGCAATGGATCAAGTGTAATCGGTTTCCTCTGGGAGGCCATGCACATTTAAACAACAAATTTCTCATCTTGCACACCTAAAAATGTGGGGCTCTGCTCATATGTAGCTATATACAGGAATGGAAACTATATGTTAAAATAACCCAAAATGAGTTTGGGAATTTCCCTACTCCTGAGATTTTTTGAATAGTTGGAGAAGGAGAAGGTGTTAGCTCTTCTTTGAATGTTTGGTAAAATTCTCCTGTGAAGCCATCCAGTATAGGATTTTTATTTGTTGGGAGTTTTTTTGATAATTTCTTCAGTTTCACTAGTTGTAATATGTCTATTCAGGTTCTCTGTTTTTTCTAGCATTATCCTACTTCCCAAACCAGATAAAGACACTACAAAGAAAAAATATTATAGACCAATATCTCTGATGAACATAGATGGTAAAACCCTCAACAAAATATTAGCCAACCAGATTTAGCAATACATTGAAAAGATCATACACCATGATTGAGTGGAATTTATTTTGGGGATGAAAAGTTATTATAATACTCATAAATTGAAAAATGTAATATATCACAACAACATAAAGGGTAAAAAATCACATGATCATATTAATAGATGTAGAAATAGCATTTGATAAGGTACAGCACCCATTTATGATAAAAACACTCAGCAAAGTGGGAATAGAGAAAACATACCTCAATATAATAAAGGTCATATATTACAATCTCACAACCAACATTATATTCAATGGGCAGAAATTAAAATTGTTTTCCTTAAGATCCAGAAAATTGCAGGGATGTCTGCGTTCACCTCTCTTATTCAACATAGCACTGGAAGTCCTAACCACATTGATCAGACAAAATCACTTCTCTGAAGAAATAAAAGGCACCCAAATTGGAAAGGAGAAAGTAAAACTCACTATTTGCAGATGACTTGATAGTATACATAAAAAATCCTAAAGACTCCACCAAAAAAAAAAAAATAGATCTAATAAATGTATGCAGGAAAGCAACAGTACAAAAAATTAACATTTAGAAACTTGTGGCACTTTTAATCACCAATAATGAACTATTTGAAAGAGAAATTTAGAATAACTCCACCTACTATTGTAACAACAAGAACAACAACAACAACAAAAGAGTATTCAGAAACAAATTTAACCAAGGAGGTAAAAGACCTGTACTTGGAAAATTATAACTACAGAAAGAAATTGAGGATGACACAAATATCTGGAAGCAAGATAGGAAAAATTAACATCATTAAAATGCCCATGCTACCTGAAGCAATCTACAGATTCAAATGCAATTCCTATAAAAATACCAATGGCCGCTCTAAAACAAATATTCCAAAAATGTATATGGAACCACAAAAAACCTCAAAGAGCCTCAGCAATCTTGAGAAAAAAGAACAAAGTTGGAGGTATTACACTACCTAACATTAAACTATACTATACACTGCCCTCAGTGTCTGCATCATTATGGATGAAATGAGACATTCACACGGACTACCAAGTCCAGTGGAGGAAAAGGGACAGCATGGCTTTTCTCTCAAGGGGAGCAAAAGCCACGGTCTCCACCATGACAGACCTTTACTGGGTTTCTGGTCACATTACATGACGGTCCTCATTTACTATGCACAGGTTTGCTTTAGGGGGCTACCTTTTACAGAAAACAAAAGAGCCAATGGCGCTAATCACATCACAGAAGTAGGATATTTGCAAATGAAAAAGGTAAAAAGTGGTTGAGCCAGTTACACTCCATACTGGGGAATTTAACATGAATTTTAGGAAGTTACAATAAGCACTTGCTATCTCAATTGAGGGTGAGGGAGTTTTAGCAAAAGCAAGACTCAAAGTGGCTTAGGCACATTGCAAATCTGATTACCCATGAGAGAACCTATCTGTGGGCATGGGTCCTGTGCATCTCTGAGTGAGAGCTGGGCCCACGCCATGCAGAAGGGTCTCCCAATAAACCCACACCTTTATGATCAATTAATATTTCAGAAAAAAGCAATAAACACAATACAATGGAAAAATACAGTTTCTTTAATAAATAGTGTTGGAAAAATTAGATACATGCAAAAAATGAAATGAATCACCTATTTACATCATGCACAAGAATAACTTAAAATGGATTAAAGACTTAAACATACATTTTGAAACCATAAAAATCTTAGAAGAAAACATGGGTAGTAAAATCTTGAACATTTCTCATAGAAATATTTTTTCTGATATATCTCCTCAGGCAAGGATAACAAAACAAAAAATAAACAAATGGGACTACATAAAACCAAAAAGCTTTTGTACAGCAAAAGAAACTATCAACGAAATCTACAGGGGAAACAATGTATGGGAAAACATATTTGCCAATGATACATCTGACCAAGGGTTAATTTCCAAAATACATAAAAACCTTACAAGACTCCACTCCAGGAAGACAGACAATGCAATTAAAAAATGGGCAAAGGATCTGAACAGACACTTCTCCAAAGAGGACATACAGGGGACCCAGAGACATATGAAAGGATGCTCAGCATCACTGGCCATCAGAGAGATGCAAATTAAAACTACAATGAGATATCACCTGACACCAGTCAGAATGGCCATCATAAATACATCGACAAACAAGTGCTGCGAGGCTGTGGAGAAAAGGGAACCCTGAATTACTGCTCTAGCTTCATAACCGCCTCTGCTCCCACATTTGCTTTCCTGAGTTTATTATCAACTGATGGCCAGAATTATCTCTTTGAAACATAAATCATGTATTTCTCTTCTTCAAGCCCTCCAATGTCTCCTCAATTCAACCAGAATAAAAAGCTAAAAATTATTATTATGGTCTACCACAGGGGTATCAAACTCATTTTCACCAGGGGCCACATCAGCTTCATGGTTGCCTTCAAAGGGCTGAATGTAATGTTAGGACTGTATAAAAGTAACTATTCCTTAACAGATAAGTGAGAGCTCAGCACTGCTGCTGGGTAGAAAAAAGGTGCCGGGCCAAATAAAACAAGGTAGAGGGCCGGATTCGGCCCATGGGCCTTGTGTTTGCCTCCTGTGGTCTACCAAGACCCTACACAGATAGGATGGCAGTCTCTATCTCAGGATGTTTCCACTATGGCCTATGCCTAGAAAATTTTCCTTCCAGATATCTATCTCCCTTATTCCTTGGTTTCTCTGCAAGGACTATCCTTGAACAACTTCACTACTGTCATTGTCACTCTCATTCTTTTAGACTGTTTTTCTTCTATAGTACTTCTCATCTTTTAGTATATTATCAGTCTCTGACATATAGCAGCATGTTCACTTCTTACAAGAATTAAACTGATTACAGCTCCTAAGAGACCAGCAATTAAAATATGAGGTTAACTATGTCATTGGGAAGGAGTTTAATGACACATTGTTTTGCTCTCAGTAAAGACTTAAAAGTAGGTTTCTCAGAGCAGAGCTTTGGATCTCAGGAGGCAGATAGATGGTCATTTCAGAAGTTAAGAGCCAAAAGTCAAGAGGTTCTTAAGGAATAGAACACAAGCTTTAACTGAACAGTCATTTTAGGAATTAGTGCTATATTACAGACAGCGTTAGTACCCATAGATAGACTCAAATTTAGACAGTGGGAGGATAGAAGATTGAAGAGTGTTCATCAGTCTGATAAATAATAAAACCAAAGCAAAATTTCAATCACTAGATTTGGTAATAAAACCAAGAGAGGAATTCAAGCAAGGTATGCTTCTGAAGAGCAACTTAAAATACTAGTTTTCCTATCTTCATGGGCATCATTATAATCTGATTAGCACTTTTTTAAAAATAGAGAGAGCCTTGGATGGTGTGACTCAGTGGATTGAATGCCGGCCTGCAAACTAAGGGGTCGACAGTTGAATTCCAAGTGAGGGCACATGCCTGGGTTGTGGGCCAGTTCCCCAGTCAGGGGTGTGTGAGAGGCAGCCACACATTGATGTTTCTCTCCCTCTCTTTCTGCCTCCCTCTCCCTCCCTCTAAAAATAAATAAATCAATAAACAAACTATATAAAGTCCTTGGGCCATTGGGAATCAGAAAGTGTAAAGTGTGAGGCCCTCAAAATCAGTATTTTATATATTTTTTATTATTTTAATTTTTTTATTTAAATTGTTCAAGTACAGTTTTCTGCCCTTTACCCCATCCCACCCCACCCCCAGACCTCCTCACCTCCCTCCCATCTCCAGCCTATCTTGTTTTTGTCCATGTGTCCTTTATACTAGTACCTTCAAACCCTTCCCCCATTTCCCTGAAATTCCCTCCCCTCTCTCCTCTGGTCACTGTCAGCTTGTTCTCAATTTCAGTGTTTTTGGTTATATAAAATCAGTATTTTATTTATTTTTTAAACATTTTATTTATTTATCTTTAGAGGAGAAGGGAAGGAAAGAGGGAGATAAATATCAATGTAGGGTTGCCTCTTGTGCATCCCTTGCCGGGAACTGGCCTGCAACCCAGGCATGTGCCCTGACTGGGAATCAAACCGTGATCCCTTGGTTCTCAGGCCTGTGCTCAATCCACTGAGGTACACCAGCCACAGCTAAAATCGGTATTTTAAAAGACTCTGAGATAATTCCAATGGAGTCAATGCTCTGACCTGTTATTCACTTCATTTTGGCTGACCCACTGGCAGATTTGGGTAAGATCTTGGGGAGATTCTAGACCTGGAAGAGTCAAACAGCTGCTGCAATGGGGAGATATGGAGTTTGAAGAGTAGATCAAAACAGTGTTAAACAAGGAAAGAGCTCAACATTTTCACCTCATGGACATTGTACACACCATGAGGGCAAGTGTTAGCTGTTTCTTTGCCATCCACTGTCCAGGGCTCCATAAATATTTATGCAGTTAATGACATAAGATTAAAGCCCAGGTGACAGTATTTTACTTTAGTCATCTAAGTATTTTGAAACTAACTTTTTTTCACTTGCTGTGCAGTGAAAGCCATGTAAGACAACATGTATGTTTTTCAACATGGTCATTAGTACCCACTGATACAATTCAAGAACTTTATTCCACTTCTGAATAAGCGTAACACGGCAATCAGAACTTAATATTTTGCCAATTTCCATAAAGAACAATATGTTGCCCCTTTTTATGAAGAAGAGATCACTGTTCAGAGGATGATAAGTAAGCATTTAGCTCTTCCTTTAGTAAAGCAATGCATAGTTTTGCATTCTGCACAGTTCCTGCCAGTTGCTTTTGTTCTCTATTCTTTGCTCTTTTTGACAGGGAAATGTTTAAACTATTCAAATAACTTGGTCTCTGAACTGAAAAAGTAATGATGCATACAAATACATTATGTGTTAATGATAAAACACATTTAACTGTGTTTTATGTGTGATGATTAAGCCATTGATACTCTTATCTGGCAACTAGCTGCTTCTGTGTGCTCAGAATTGCTGCCTCTTCAACAGTGTTACTATACCGACTTTAGCACAGTCTAGTTCACACCAATGGAAAGTTATGGAAACCACTGCAACTTGGAAATTTTGATGATTTCTTATTAGGTTAAGATTTCCTCCTATTGTTCAAATAGTATGAATTGCTTTACCTTGGTATATCCTGGAAGAAGTGATCAACGTGGCAGAGTAAGTCAGTGCTGTGCTCACATCCTCCTTCGACCACATAAAAATTACAACTAAGAGACTTTTCAAAATGGTGGCAGAGTAGGTGGGTCTCATGTTTACTGCCTCCCAGAACCAAACTGGAAATACTGGCTTGGGAATTAAGTGGGAAACCATCAACTGAAAACTGGCTGAAAAGGACTTTTATAACAAAGGGTCTGCAACAAAAGCCACGTTAAGACTGGAAGGAAGGGCATAGAAATGCAAGGGGCTGGCCCTGATCCCACAAGTAGGGGCTAAGGTCCTGTGACCATTGCCGCTGAGAAGTATGGGGACTAAAACCCGAGGCAGGGATCCCCAGCTCACAGCATCAGAGCCAGTAAGAGGTGCCCTCTTAGCACTGGGCTGTGAAAAGTGGTATGGTTTCCATCCTCCAAGGAGAGGCAGCGTCTACTAGAAATATAGGGACTCTATTAAAGGGCCAATGTGCAAAATTTCATTTGTAGCCACTCATCCTGAGCTCTGGTGGAGGGAGCACAGTGTGGATTGGAGTCTCCTGAGGAGAGTCTGGGGGTTGTGGCTCTAGGGAGCGACATTAGGGGACAGTCACCAGGATCCCAGTACTGAGTAATTCTTGGATATCACAGTAGCCATCTTTCCTGGACAGAGCAATCTCCAGCCTGGAGGAAGGCAATTAACCCATCTTCTAGACTGCCGCTCACCTGACCTGCTGAATCATAAGCTTGGCTGAGGAGCCAGCTACGTGGGCTGGGGTGTGGAAGTCTGAGCAGACTCATGACATTCAGTGGCTGGCTTTGGGGTGTGGCCATTTGTCCCATATTTCTGTAAACCTGACTGAGGCTTTCTCCTCACAGGAGATCCAATAGAAACACCCTCTTGGCTTTGGGTGGACCCAACCTCTGGGCTCTGGAGGACCCCCATGCCTGACTACTAGGGGCTCTGCTCTACTGAGGTTTAGGGAAAATTTGGGACAGACTCAGTCACACGGCTCTGGAGTGGAAGATTACACCCACCACCTTCCCTGAAGTTTGAACAGCACCTTCCTTCATGGGAGACATACATACTAGAGGAATCCTCCCCATTCTTCCAGAGGCTCTATGAGTGAGAGTGAGCTGGCAAGTGGAGGTGGGTGGAGACAGATCACAAGGTGACCTGGGACATTTGCTTGCCTACCCCTGGACTTGGTGCTGGTAAAAAAACAGCCTTGGAGCACAGCTTGATCCTTCCTGTGTGCAGCCAGGCTCAGCAGAGGCAGCCACAAACTGTGGATTGCTTGTAGCTTCAAACAGGTTTCTGAGGGCCAGGCACAGACGGCATCTGACACTGGTCTTCATAACTCATGAGCACAGATAACAGTGTGGTGATAGCCAGAGGGAAGGGGGATAGGAGCTTGGTGGAGTCAGGCAAAGGGGGGAAATGGGAACATATGTAATAGTGTCAACAGTAAAAGTAAACACAAAATTACAACTAAACTGCAGAACATCTGTCACTCACAACTGCTGAATTCTAGTTGAACAAAAAGCCTACAACTAAGAGACAAAAAAGTCACACTGAGACTGTAGGAGGGGGGCAAACGTGGGATGAGCTGTTCCCACACCTACCTATGGTGAATAAAAATCGGTAGGGATATCTTGGCTGTGGTGGTCTACCCTGAAGAGCAAGGGGTCCAAGGCCTGAACTGGACCCCTTCAGCACACAGTTTCAGTGGCAGGAAAAGAAGCAGGGGGAATTATGGCTCCTAAAAGCCTATAAGGAGGCCCAAAATAAGTAGTGTGTGTTAATCCCAGAATGTTTTTGCTTGAATTATTTTGCCTTAATTTAATTGAAACACCTCTTTCTTTAAATAACCATTTCACTGGCCTCTCCATCTCCAGTTGTTTCTTCCACAGACACAACTTCCATTAAAAATGAGTATCAACTTGCTATTCTTCTCAGCAAAAATCTGCAGTGATATCCTTCATTGATTCAAATTTTTCAGCCTGACCCTCACAATCGGGCATCAGTTTGCCTATCTAGGTCATATCTTCCCATTACACATCAGTACTTTAACCACACTGTATGACATGCATTGCTGCTTTTACTCAGTTTGATCTCTTTCTCTTCCTGCTAGTTTCTGTATATTGAAGTGTTGCCCAAATGTCATCTGATCCAAAAGGCCTTTCTCCACCCCTAGTCTACATCTCCCTCCATGGTCAACTGTTGCATTTTGAATAGAGCAGATGATAATGTTGATCATAGTTTGCCTTGTGTAAGTTATTTATGTACCCATCTACCCCCTCCATTTAAATATTTTTATCACAGAATCTGACACATAATAGGCACTTGAAAAATATTAAAGCACTTGAATTAAAGGATGCAAAATTTTAGATAACTCAATTAAAATTAATTCTGTCAATTGGTGAGAGTCTTGCATTGGCTGGGTTTGATAATACACTTGGCATTTTGTTTAGTTATCTGTATCTTAGAATTTTTGGAAATGTTGAGTCATAGTTTTCTGTTTTCCATGTAAACTGGAAATATCACGTAATTATTCTTATCTCCTACGACAGCTGTCCAATTCCATCCTCAAATGTAAAACAGATTTCTAAACAGAGTTGCATTGTCAGGAGGTGATCATGACTGCAGAAGCTAGGCAATCCAAACAGAAAGGCACTTTGGTAAATGGGGCCCTCAAAGGCTAAAGAGCAATTAGCATCTGTATTAACATTAGCCCTGGCAGAAAGAGTTTCAAAATTATTTCTCATCCACTTTAATGAGCTTTTATTATAGAAACCCTGAGGTATTTTCTATCTCACATGGAAGAGTATAATTAGACACAAATTAATGGGCCTGTGCCTGTTGTGAAAATAGAATTTATAATAGATTATTCTGAACCTGTTCTCTGCCTGGTATTATGCCTCAAAAGCATCTGCAAATACTGTAACTAATCTTCTAAAATAATTGGTAACCAATTCGTACACCATTTCCCATTTCCTGATATATAAACCATTATGAGAGCAGCCAGGTGCAATTCTTTTACAGCTCTTCCCAAACACTATTGAGCATCTAATGACCTTGACAAAATTATCTTCATTAGAGTCTGGAATACTAATCCCTTCTGTCTTGGTGAGGGTATTATTTAGCGAAATGAGTTTTTGGTAATCTGCAGCCAGAAAAAGAATTTTTGTTTTAGGAACATTGCCCCCTGAATGTTTTCTCTTATAACTTTTTAGTTTCTCTGTGGTTCAGTATTTTAATGGGTACAATATGTTATTAGTGATCTTGGTATAATATTTTACATCAATTTGTCATGGAGAATTAAAAATACTGTAAAAAATAAAGAATTATGTATTTTGCTGAAGGCTATGAAAAGGCATAAAATAATAACATAATGTAAATTTTTCAGTATAAAACATTTCTTATATACAGAAGCCAACATCCCTACTTACCTTCCCAGTGGCCTCATTTGAAGCTGTATTAAAAAATCAGTGTGTTCTCAATATGAAAAAACTCATTAGCAGCAGAAAAACAAAACAAACAAAAAACAAAACACAGTTTCTTATCAACCTGAAATATTTCATAAATGGAAGCTCCTGGAATCCCAAGAAATGTCAACATTCCACTTCAAAGAATTGAGAGAATATTAGATGATATAACTCCATTGTTCAATGAATATATTTCTGTAGCGATGTATAACTATTAGTGGCATCTTGCTTTTTATAACAGCTAGCAGAGACATGGACATGCACATTCTATGACCCACCACTACCTAGACTGGCTATTTGAAAACTATCGAATGATAAAAGCAAAGCAAGGATTTGGAGTTTGTAGTTGAGAACACTTCCCAGAGAGCCTTATGATTGACTGACCCCTAGAATGCCAATTTTTGACTCCAGCATTTCCCGTCTATTTCCTTGAAACCTGCTCCCTGTTAACTGTGCTATTTTTCCCCTTAGAGGAGCCAGAAAATATGGAGGAGGCTAGAAGGGGGAGGGATTCCATTCTCCCAGCTGAGATAACATTTCAGAATTGTGTTCTAGCAAAGTCTTCCCACGTGGGAGTAGACTTCTTTAAATATAGAGGGCTCCGGGTGTGTTTTACAATGGTTACTCTCTCCTTCCACCTGCAAGGGTCATGTGGCTCTGTATCTCAGATCTTCACTGTGACAATCTGGTTGGATTCCTAGAAGGAAAACTCAGGAACCCATAGACCCCTACTTAGAGTGCAGCTCCCAGGATATTCTCACATTCATTTACCCTCCAGCCATCCTAAATATGACCATTAAGTATCCCTAATTCTTGGGCTTCAGTGATGTTTGTTGCAGGTGAGAGGTCTCATATGTGACTTCCTGGATTCACCTGTCTCTTCAGATTTTGGAGGGGTGGTTTAACCTGTGACCTTCATTCTCTGAGAGTCACATGAAGAGTAATTGATTTTCAGTTTGGCCCGGCTCTTCCTTGTTGAAAGAACATGAGTAACAACTTAGAAGCTGTTCATATGTTGGCATCAGGATATGAAAGCTCATTCCTATGAGGTTTCCTTGCTGCCTCCATGCATCTTATCTATCTTCTCTATCTGTCTTTCCTCTCCCATTGTGTATCAATATTGACTATGTTTTTGGTGTATGAGTATAATGATCAGACAAAACGAAATAAAAATAATTTTGAATAAGTGAATAAATGGGTTACTATAACATAGACTTAGGCCCTTTTCAAAAATGAAAAATATTGAATCAAATAGTCTTGTGGTATAACAAGAATATAAAATGAGACATGCATATGTAATAATATAAATTAAAGGAAAAGAGATCTTTAAATGATGCATATAATTGCAGAGGTAGAAGTGATTACTTCTATCATCCAGATCTAGAAAGTTTTCAAGAAGTAAATACCACTTGCACTGCATCTTACAAAGGAGAAAGGAATCAATAAATGAGGTATGTGATTGTATATAGCTCAGATTTCTTTCTTGTCCCTGACCTTCTTCATGTGCTCTACACAATGTAGAAACTTGTAACAGAGATCCAATGTCTTAAAAAAGCTTTTACTCTCATTTGGTTTTCTACTGTACAAGAGAGGGAAGCAGGTGCACCAGAGTGGCTTCTCAGGCAATTCCAACTGATGCATCAGAAGAAACTTCAAGAGAGAAGAAGGAGAATGTAGAAGAGAAGGAGAAAGAGAAAAGTAGAAGGAGGAGAAAAGGAGGAGAAGGAGAAGGAAAAGGAGAAGGAGGAAGAAGAGGAGATGTAATAATCTTCTCCAAGAAGAAGGAGGAGAGAAGAAGAAGAAGAAGAAGAAGAAGAAGAAGAAGAAGAAGAAGAAGAAGAAGAAGAAGAAGAAGAAGAAGAAGAAGAAGAAGAAAAGAAGAAAAGAAGAAGAGCAGGAGGAGGAGGAGGAAGAGGAAGAGGAGGAGGAGAGAGGAGAAGAAGGTTGAGGAGATGAAAAAGAAAGGGAAAGAAGAGAAGGAACTTTATAAAAGCCTGCAACTCAGAGCATACCTCTGACAACTACAGAAGTACTTCAGCCTCCACACTCTCTTCCCCTGCTTTCCCCCTATCAGTGCCAACACTTGACTTATCCCAGCTCTCACACTCTCAGCTGCACATATTCACATACAGTTGTGCAAAGTCTTTGAACATAAATGTGAAAATTAAGGTTGGAATTATAAATGACCTTATCCGTTATAGCACATATAGAGATGCCCAGTCAGCAGGAAACTAGCCCATAAAAGTGTACTCAACACAACCAATACTGATGCAGTAAGCTCTGACCCCTTTGTCATATGATAACTTACTCCTCTTCTTTAGCTAAATACTAATTCCTTTTGATGGAAAATCATGCATAAACCTGGGGAACTTAGTATTTCTCACATTTACACATGCTTAATAAGTTCGTTGTCATTCCTTTGTGGTAAGAACATGAATATCTTCCTCAATGGATATAGCTGCCCTCCTTCATATAATTAATGTATATACACACATATCATTATAAGAATTTTCCCCTTTCTGTCATTTTTGCTCAAGTTCCTTGCCCTTAACCTGATTTTGACTGCCAATCATTCTCCTCAACCTTGTTGTTATGTGGCTGGAATTAACTGCACTGAATCAATCACAGAATGCTTTCAGTTCCTTAGTCATGGTTGCCCAGATAGAGTTTTTAGACATACCACAATTCAACAGGATGACAATACATACAAATTCTCAAAGAAAGCCTCAACAACAGCAATGTTTGTCCATCCCAGTTCATACAATAGGACCCAGTAATCCACTAGAACCAGCGAGATTATTAATTACCTGCAATTTCTATGTCCATATTCATCCCTCCCTCTTAACTAGATCCTCTCTTCTCGTAATCTCTTTTTTAAAGATTTTACTTATTTACTTTTAGACAGAGGGAAAGGGAGGGAGAAAGAGAGGGAAAGAAGCATCAATGTGTGGTTGCCTCACATGCATCCCCTACTGGGGACCTGGCCTGCAACCCAGGCATGTGCCCTGACCGGGAATTGAACCAGTCACCCTTTGGTTTGCAGGTCAGTGCTCAAACCACAGAGCCACACCAGCCAGAGCTAATAATCTCTTGACAGAAAAAAAAAAAAGCTGGAATTTGTCACAATAATGCACATTCTCTAAGATTTTAGTAAATTCCTACATCCTAAGACCTTACATTTTTCCCTCACTGGCAATATTCTTTCCCCACCCATTGCTTACTATACATTTCATTTTTTCTCTAATCTGTGTCTGTCTTAACTTTGGTTGTAGTATCAGCATCTTCAAAAACAGTTACTACATGGTCAGTATTTTGTACTACAAAGCACTCAGGCCTGATGCCATCTACTTCCTTTCCCGATGGAGTCAATTCAAAGCCTCATTAGGTTATTTCATCCAATTAAACCCATCCTGCAAAGAAAAGTTTCTCATAGGTCAAGATGTTATACTCATGGTTTTGTGCCCTTGGATTGAAAACCCAGATTATCTAACACAACAATGTATAGTAACAATGAAAATTCCCAGAGGAAAATGCAGATTTTTTTGTAAGCATGAATTTTGGTGAGGTGAGTCTCTATAAAAAATAAAAAACTCGTTTTTTCATTTGTTCCCTAAGCTCCTGGGTAGGTGCTTTAACACCTCTACTATTAACCGTAGTTCTTTAAGGAACAACATGCATTGCTTTGTCATTTTACTGTTTCTCAAATCAAGGTGTATCTTCAATGTGTGACTAGTTTTCTGCCTCCTACTACTTGCTAGAAAAGCTAATGTTAAATTATTAATAAAGGGGAGTGGGGGGAGGTAGGAGAAGGTAAAGAGGGGATCAATGCTGATGGAAGGAGACTTGACTTGGGGTGGCAAACACACAATACAGTGTACACATGATGTGTTGTGGAATTGTAACCCTGAAACCTATAAAATTTTATTGGTCAATGTTACTTCAATAAATTCAACTAAAATATGATAATAAATTATAATGTCCAGGTTCTTTTGCACCAGAATCCTCTTTAAAGGTATCAATATAGGTTTTATTGTTGGATTTACATGGAAATGTTTACAAATATAAAAAAGTAACAAAGTGAGCACCTATTGAGATTCTGTTCCATTGGTTTAATATTTTCTTAATGTGTAAGTCAGGATATGACAGACTGTGCTACAGTTTCAAACAATCCCCAAATTTTAGTGGTTTGTAATAACAATTGTAATAACAGCCCTCTGTTCCACATTTTCCAGGCTAACAAAACAACTGCTTCATAATATTTGTGGTCTCCATAAGATAGGAAAGGAGAACTTGAAAGAGCCTCACTCTTCTATGAAATGCTCTGGTCTTAAAGTGACACACGTTATATTTTACAGCAATTCATTTGCCAGGGTAGGGAATGAGGTTCCCCTCTGTCATAGTAACAGCAGGAATTACACTTCTACCACACGTCTGAGAGTCAGGGAACTGGAAGTATGTAGTTAACATCAATACTGAGTTCCATCATTTCAGTTCATTTTTCTAATGAAAATCCTTTAAAATATGTCCATGTTCATGGCAACCATTGGGATTTTAAAGTCATAAAAGGGAAACATCTTTAAATTGCTTCAGAACATTTCTAAAAGAGAAGCACGTGGTTGTGCAAGCTCACTTCTGCCTTTTCAACAGGAGATAGATTCTTTTCACCCTCTTCCTCTCAGTCAGCCTTTCAAGCTGATTAGATGGCCACCTTCTGAGTACCTCCTGCAGGACTGCTCCCATTCACTGGAGGACAATTCATTTCTACCTCTAGGACTCAAGAAAATGCACATCTTTAGTTTTGTAAAAACCTGAAAAGGAGCAGTCTAGAGTGTTTCAAGATCACCTGTCTGTAGAAAGGGATTATCAGGGCTTTCACATAGAGGAATTCTGCCTTTGTGGCTCAGCAGTATTTCCTTCCACCATGAGAAGCTTGGAAACTAAACTAGGTCCAGCTGTGGCGGGCAACTTTAAGAGGTCAGTTTAAATTAAACTGATTTTCTAGCATTGATATTCTCATTGAATTTGAGAGACCAAAGTGACCATCGATTATTGATTATTCTGAATTTAGTGTAGAAGCCTCCTACTATTCACAAGAATCTTGTAATTAAAGGGTCATGGACTTCACTGCTGTGATTCTGTTCCTGGTCTATTGTTTGCTTAGTTTGTTTTTGTTTTTGTTTTTAGGTTCAGTTGTTGACAGTTGTGAGTTTGTCATTTTACTATTCAAAGTGGAGATCACATGGAGGGTTATCAGTGGGGAGGGAGAGGGGGAGAATGGGGGAAAAGGTACAGGGAATAAGTAGCATAAATGGTAGGGAGAAAATAGACAGGGAGAGGTTAAGAATAGTGTGGGAAATGGAGACGCCAAAGAACTTATATGTACGACCCATGGACATGAACTAAGGGGGGGAATGCAGGTGGGTTGGGGTGCACAGGGCAAAAGAGAATAAAGGGAGTAAAATGGGACAAGGATAATAGCATAATCAATAAAACACATTTAAAAAATCATCTTTGTGTTTCCAGCAGAAATCATAATAGATAAACAATAAATACATCCTTGATTAAAAAATAAAGGAATCACGTGTTTCTTAAGCTGAATGCATTTTTAGACATGAACTATCCCAATTCCCTCATTTTATAAATAAGAAAACCAAGACCCTGTTTGAGAATGCAGATAATGTGTTGACTCTAGAATCTCCAACTCCACATTCCTGCCTTTATTTTATAAGGAATTTCATATTTGAGAAGAGCACATATTTATTTCAAATATGCTATGTAGGCTGGGCCAATGCATTTCAACAGTCATGTGGGTGGTTTTTTTGAATCCTAACAATTGTAAGCTGCCTTGATTCAGGGTGACATTAGCTAACAACTGTTTGAAATCAGTAAGACACTGTGAAGATGTCTGGTAACTTACTGTATCATTCTAATTTTAGAAAATCTGCTGCAAGAGAGGGCTCTTTACCTATTGGTAAGGGTCCACAAATTTTAGCTGATGCAAAATTTGAGCCATTACTAACATGTCACATTTTGTGTTCCAGACAACCTTTTTGCAATCTATCCCTTAAGAATACTATTTTTAATGCATAAAATACAACACATAAGATTACAAAATGAACCAGTTATATTGAAATAAAGTTAGGAAATATTTTAAAATTCACATCAAAGTAATGCATGTGCTCACTTAGTAACAACATTAATTGTTATTAGTTTTAAAGTAGTGATTAATATAAATTATACTGTGAGATAACAGCATCAACTGTACTACAACAATTTAAAAATATCTGTTATTTGTTATGATGACACAGATTCTAATATTACTGTGTCTTGTGGCCTACATTTGTAGTTGAAGGAAATGCTGGATTTCAGTTAGTTTAGTGAAAATAAAAAAAAATAATTACTTTCTATTCCAAGTAGATAAACAAACTGAATTATATGCATAGACCTATGAACACCAGGTGAAGCATTGTTTAAAATAATACAATAGGGCAAATGAAGTTTAAGGAATCTGTATTTAAAAAAGCAATTTAGCGTATAATGTTTAGAGTATTTAAAGAAGGATAAATACATTCCACTTATTTATTAATATTATTTTAAACTATGTAAATACATCTACTCAATCATATCATAAAACCTTCTATTGAAATCTGTACTCTCCATCTAGTACTTTTTGAACTCACATATTACTAGGCATTTACAAATAAAAGAAAATAATATATAACTAGAGTAGTGTCTCTGGTATTTTTAATAAATAACAGAGAGAACAATACAAGCATTTTAGAGAATTAAAATACATGGCATAAATATAACATTAAAGATTTTTTCCAACTGAATATCTGTGAAGTAGATGGCATAAAGCTACTCATTAGTTACATTAAAGATTTGGATTTATGACCAATTTATGGTGAAATGACAGAGAAAATGTCATGTCTTCTCATGTTGTTTAGAAGTTTAAAGCGTGCAAATTTGTACTACATACATTTTTAAATAAGCTTTAACAATTTATGACATGTACAATAATTTTTATATTCCAAATCATTTATTTTCTCTTCTGCATTTAATACTTAGCAAAAGCTTTATGTCAAGTTTTAGAATCTAACTAATGAGATGCTGCATACTCAGCACAAAGCCTTCATTGAAATGTATTTGGAAAACTGTTCTTCTAGGTTCAAAAATATCCTGAATTTCAGATGATGACTGTGATTAGGTCCCAAAACTATTGAGGTATCAAGTGCTTTTTTTGTTTCACTTTTTCCCCAAAAATAGCAAGTAACTCATCCTATTTCTTCAATTCAGTTAATGTGACTAAAAATGAAATGAAGGAGGGAAGGAATGGAGGGAGGGAAGGAGGGAGGAAGGGATGGAGGGAGGAAGGAAGGAAGGAAGAAAAGAAGGGAAGGAGGGAGGAAATATAAAGGAAAAGAACTTTTTTAAATAAAAAAAACCTAAAGACTCATGGATGGAAAAATGATGCAACAATCATGAATCTTAAACTTATATTTTCACATTTAAAATAGTTTTTAGTTTACTTATATTAATTGCTATGGTTCATTTCAGGAGTTATCATATTATACCCACAGGCCAAATTTCGCCTGCTGACTCCTTTTGCACAATCCATAAGCTAAAATGATTTTCAGTGTTTAAATGGTTGAAAAAAATCTAAAAAGGATTTTTAAACATGTGAAAATGGTATTGTCAATGTAAGAAATGTCTGAACCTGTAAGAAATTTTATCAGTTTATTTGAGCCAAACTGACAACAATTGCCAGAAGCAAAACCTCAAAGGATTGAGAAAATGCTCTGGAAAATGGCAGTTTAGCATCTTATTTTGTACATTACTATCGAAGGAGAAGATGAAAGTCGATTACACGAAATCTATGGGTGATAGATTGGGGAGGTGGGAGAAAGCGAAGTGGGGAAAGCTTTGGGTTTGGATAAAAAGTAAAATGATGGGTACTTACTTCTTTACCATAGAGGGGTACAGGGTAGTTAACAGGCAACAATTAATACAAAAACAATAACAATGAAGGGATTTGTGGTCTCCCCCTGGTGCGGTTGAGGGGTCTGGAAGAAAGAAACTGCTTTGACATTCCAAAGGCACGTTATCATAGATGCAGAAAGACAATAGGCTCAATTAAGGTAAAAATTGACCTTTGTCAAGGAAAATTCCAGCCTAGGACATGACCACCTGCCATAAACTGCTTTTAGTTAGAAAGTTTTTCATTTCACACCATCCCATGTGGTTACTTTAGGTCTCTGAGTTATTAAGACCACCACATAGGCCTCCCCTGGCTGTTCAGGTTTAGTGTGACCCCTTTTCTTCCACACATCTCCCTGTTGGTCATAAATCAATCAAAGGATGAATTGCTGACCAACCCTTTGGTTGGATAGCGAGATCCCAGGTGCTAGGAAGGTTCACTCCTAGGCTGTCTCAGAGTCAGCGTCTGTCTTGCTGAACAGGGTGGACCTCTGGGAACAGGTCAAGAACATAACCCTAGATGGCATTCAAGGTTCAATTATTATTAGTCAATCCATTTAGGCCAACGAAATATTACACCCTAGTAATACCTTCCTGAGGCAGGAAAAAAATGCACTGTGGATGAACACGTATTACATCAAGACCATACACATAATCTGAATTACCAATCATTGTACAGAAGGCAAGGACCACTTCAGCCAATGAATAGCTTAAGGTTTAAAAGTGGCTCTCTCTCTCTCTTTTTTTTCCGTTATCTCAGCCTTGTTTATATTGCTAATTATCCATCTGGAAGGCCTGTTGAGGCTTTAATGAAAGCTTTAATGGATGGCATTTTATTAAATAAAAATTCTATTGTTTCCGTTGCAAATTTTTCACTTTTCTCTTCTCTCATGTCCTACTCCACATCAATTTTAAAAATGATTAGGCTTTATCTAAAAATACATCCAGAAACTCACCATGTTCCAGCCACTTCACTACTAAAACCCTACTTCAAACCAACATTATCTCTCCCCTAGATAATTTTTGTGTCTCTCTGTGTCTCCACTTGCCTTCTTAAGTCTGTTTGTCAGCCAGCAGCCAATGATTCTGTTAAAATATGAATCAGATCACGTTACTTTCCTTCTCAAAGCTCTCTCTTGGCTTCACATGGCACTCAGCGGCTTACAAGGCCCTTCATGATCCGTTCATCACAACCTCTCCAATTTAGTTCTCTATGTCTTTCCGCAACCTAAATTGCTCACTCAGCTCCACCACTTGCTGCTTTTTAAACACAGAGAGCATACTTATGCCAGTGGCCTTTTCAAATGTTATTCTCTGCCTGGAATGCTCTTCCTTTTCATATCTATATGGCTTGTGTTCTCATTGCTTTCAATTCTTTGATCAAATGCTACTTTCTTAATGAAGTATTCTCTGACAAGGACCCTACTGAAAATGACCAGTTCCTGTCTCCAGTATCTCAGCGCCCTTTCGCTGCTCAGTTTTTCTTTGTAGTCTTGATTACCTTGTGATATTCTATGTTTTCTCTATTTATACATTTTATTATTATCGCTTTCTTATTTACCTATCTTCCTTTACTACATCAATACAGACTGGAAAATGTATGCCTTATATTTACTGTTATACCCTCAGTTTCTAAAGATGTACCTGGTGTACGGTAGGTCCTAAATATATATTTATTTTTAAGTAATGCATGAATAAATGAATGGTTCTTCCTCTTTTAACTTTGATCTACAATACTGCCTAAGAAATGCCTTAAACATATTCACCAGATCGATGAATTTTCTCTCATTCTTTTATAACTTAACCAGAATATTAACACAGTCCTTCATTTCAGTCATGTCTTCATGAGGAAGGATTATTTTGCTAAAAACAATGACCAAAATTATCAATTTCTAGGTTTGAAAGGTAGGCACAAAGTTACCTGAAGAATAGCATTGCAGCCACAGGTAAATGACAGATGGAGAGATAGTCTTTGGTGGAAAATGTTGCTTTAATTCTGGAAACCTCTCCTGAGCCTATTCCAGGGTGAGGGAATCATCCCGGTGAATAGTGAGTAAACTCCTTAATTAATGGAAGGGGTTGTGGCATTGTATATAGTTAACAGCACAGATTCTGAAGCCAGACACGTTTGTATTACCAGCTCCAGCAACTCTTATGATCTTGTCTAAATAACCAGGAAAAAGGTAGCAGCTTTTCAAAATCTGGCCCAGAATGTTCTCTAGGGTCTGAGTTCTAATCCCAAGAATCGATTCTAATTTCTAATTCCAAAAAACAAAGTTTTGAAATAATTAATATGGCAGCAGTATGCAAGAGACATTGGCTTTAGGGCAGACAAAAAACAGATCACTTTAAAGGCTGCCATATGGCTGCGTGTTGAAAAAAATAAACGTTTGAACTAAGAGATGATGGGGATATAGATCAGGAACGATGAGCTAGACCATGTTATGGTAACACGCCAGTTGGTATGGTAACAACTCTTAAATATGCCAGTGGCTTAACCCAAAAAGATTTTATTCTCATTCCTGCCCCATGTCCAGCACAGGATAACAAAGGAATTCTGCTTAGTTTACTTACTCAGAGCCCCAGGATTATGGAGTGCATCATGACATGAGTTTCCATGGTTATTTGACATGAGAAAGAGTAAACACTGAATTACACACTAAGGCTTTAAGGGATCTTCCACTTACAGAGTTAGTTTGTTTAAAGGTCTAATGTTCCAGTGGCCTGTAAAAGTGGTGTATTTTTTTTGCATGCCTTCCTCTTTTTACCCCAGCATTATTGAGATATAATTAACATATACAGTTGCCTTTTTAAATATATGGAGGTACCATAGGTATCCAGTCATTGCAATTATTTTATCAAAAAGAAGTATTACAAAATGTTAATTAAGCTCTTAATACTTTGCAAGTGCCATGCTTTAAAAAGTGTACTTTACAAAGAACATCACAAGTAATACTACATTTTACAGATGTAAAAACTGAAGGTGAAAAAGTTAAATTTTCCAAGGTCATAGCTAGCCAGGTCTGATTTTAAAGATTAAATGAATAACAGTTGTACAGTACCTGCTTCAGAATAAAAGTGTTCTCTTTGTTTTTCTTTTTGGAAGACTCTTAGAAATTTGAATATCATTTAGTTGGTGAAACTAATAATTTTGCTACTGTCAAATTTTTTTTTGATACTTTGCCCTTAATGAATAGACTTTATTTACAAGGGTAATTATACTCTTTAGTGAATCCTGGGCTGTTTGTTTTAGTGCACCTCATGTTATTGCTTTCTATTGCATGTTTATTCATTTTCCACATTAAAGTAAAACTGATTATTAGGTGAATATTCAAAAGTCCACGATACTAATGAATAACCAGACACTTTTATTAACGCCATTCAACTGCAGGTAATTCCTGTTACAAGGAAGCATATTTGCATCATGGACAGAATTTGACTTTGAAGCTTCATTAGAGCATATGCTGGAATAAGTCTTTTATTCATCTGGTCTATCGCTTAAACACTAATTAATTATTCAGGAGGCCAGACGTAAAGCTCTAAATCAATCAGAAGTTGTCTGAGTAAATTGTTTCACAAATTAATGGTCTAATATTTCTGTATCTCCCATAAACTATTTTAAGGATTGGTGCTGGGAAACTGGAGCTCACCTTAAAATCTTCATTTCCAGAATTTTGTGCTTGTATGACATGATCCACCATCACATGAACAATAGAGGAAATCTTTTCTTAACTTCAGGTATATAATGTTTAGAGTTCCCTAAGGAATTTTCTTTAAAAGATATGTGTGCTCACTCTAAATATTTTAAAGAAGAGCAACGGGGATATAAGCACATATTAGTATTTATGATTTACTTAAGTATCTGTTAGCAAACTGCACAAAATGAATTGCACACTCCCACAGACATTTGAAAGCTACTCACTCTAGAGACTAATAGGCTACTAATTGCATTTTGGGGGAAGAGAGATGTTTCATAGAATATAAAGAACAAAGATTTTCATCTATAACGAATGCAGTAGACTGGCTCCAAAGTGATTTACTTAATTGATCTAAAAGAAGCTTGATTCATGATTAGCAAGAGGACAAATAAATCTTCATTTGAAGCTCTGGGCATGCGTAAACTCAATATATTGTCAAGGAAGCAATTTGTAAATGAAAAACAAACAAAGAAAAACTGTTTTATTACTTAGATATCTTTAGCACTGTGTAACAGCAGAATTTAAATTAGGTTGCAGCGTATTTCATAATTGTGATAAAAAACAGTGTAAGGCTGCTGAGAAAAGAAGTAAGAGAAAGTTTCTCAATGTTGAATCGCTTTCCTTTAAAAGGCAAGCACATGCTACTCCTTAGTAGCTTGGTTGCTGAACTGACTACACAGGCTATGCAGTAAGAGATTAGGATTTTACAAGTTTTATTTTTCAGCATAATAAGATTGACTTGATGATAGTTTACTTCTTTTTGGCCCTTCTTAGTTTTTAGTTCAGGCATTTGCAAGTGTCCTTTCATCAGAGACAGCCTGGTAGATGACACTTGGGAGGGAGACAAACTAAGGTTCAACTCACAACGTCAGCATTTATTAGCCACTGAGGTGAGTTATATAAATTCTCTGAGCCTATTGATAATTCACTGACCTGCTATGGGGATTGAACGACATCATTTACAGATTGTACTAGACCCCGTATTGTAGGTGCACAGGAAATTTTCATTTCCTTCTGCCTTCAGTTCATATAGAGGTCTATTAGACTTGAGCAAACCAGGAAGATTTGAACATGAACAGAATGTTGATTCCTCCCTGTGTTGTACTGTTATTTCCTAGTGCTTTACAAATAGGCCAGGAATGATAAGCTGGTTAACTGGATATAGTAGACTAATTCAAGTGATATTTCTTGGAAACAGCTAAGTGGAGAGCTCTGTTCCAGGGAATAGTTCTAAGACCCTACAAACAAGCATGTCACTCCCTGCCTTTGAGGGATGTCTTCCTGGAACCAAACCCCATGTCCTCATTTCTGGAGGCAGATTTCAAGTAGACAAGAGCAAATAGAACCGATTTAGTGAAGACAATCTCCCTTTCCTTCC
Organism: Anoura caudifer; assembly: GCA_004027475.1. Lineage (NCBI taxonomy): Eukaryota > Metazoa > Chordata > Mammalia > Chiroptera > Phyllostomidae > Anoura > Anoura caudifer. The sequence goes on from PVKU01009250.1 coordinate 55,662, forward strand.
TGCCTCAGACATGATGTGTTGCATTATCTTGCCTTATAGCAACAACAATGTGGCGTGACAAAGAGTGATTGTATGTCTTGACCCAAATATACACACAACGGATATGACAGTTCTTTTCCTAACTCGAGCACTGTTGCAGAATTACTTGGTAAACAGATGGAACAGTTTTCCTCTCATTTCATTTACTCGGTTTCCAGCGTTAGGCCTGAATTTCCTTCTCAGTCAAATGTGGGGTTGGAACAGCTCATTGCTCAGATTCTGGCTCTGTTTTTCTGTTAATCTTTACACTAGAAATAAAAAATGATATTTTACATCGCTGAGAAGACACATCGTGTGGCCTGTCATGTTAATGAGATGAGTAAGAACTGAGACACTAGAGGTAAACCTTAGTTTGAATCATAATTTTTCCACTTACTAGCCACTTACAAGCTTGGGATAGTCCTTTAATGTTTCTTATCTTATTTCCTGAGCTATCAAATATGGTTAACACAAACATTTAACTCTTTGAGGCCTTGAAGGAATTAAATGAGACATATGAAAAGCCTTTTACGTGGTGCTTGAGGAATAACAAGCACCGAAATCAATACCTATAGATGCTATGATTATTAGAGAAGAATCAGGTACAAAAATTCCATCAATATCACAGACCTGACCATGAAGACAGGAGGAGACTTTGAATAGAACAGACGTATGTTATTTACATAATTTCCTACCCAGCCCGCAAAGCCTGCGGAGAGGTGCCTAAGTAAAAACTGAAAGGCATATTCACATATCATTATCCTGAACAAAAGTCACTGCCAACACTGGAACCAGCGTGATAAAGAAAAGACAGAAGAATGGTGTCCCTTTCCTCATAGAACATAACATGGCATCAGTGACCTGAGAGGTCTCAGGTATTGGTGGCAACAGCAACAAGACACCTTCTTGGTGCCTCCGTGGATTTAAGAGGTTTTGACAGCAGACGTTACCTCTATTTCTGGTCATTAAAACAAAAACACCATTAGGTGTTCATTTTTTAAAATGTCACCGGCAGTAAAGATATAGTTTATCTATCTCTCAATTGCAACCTTGACAGACAAGATGTGCCTCAAGATGAAAAACAGGCACATCCAGATGGCAGCTGAGAGAACTGCCTCTTATCCTACGTGGGCTCGCCTTGGGGATTGCCTGGGGTAGTTGTAGAGAGGATCCTTGACAGGAAGTTGAAAGTTGACAGTCAGACACAGCACAGGTTTGGATTTTTATCGTCACTTTAGTTTGTTAGTCAGTTTGTTGATTTTTTGGTCACCTCTGGGCAGGAGTGAACTGTCAAAGGTTGCTTATTTGTTATAAGCCTGGTAGTGACTTAAAAACGATCAGTATTTTGTGTAGCTGTAGCTTTAACTAGAGGTCAAAGTCCCCTGTAAAAGTCAGTAGAGACCATCTCTTTCACAGACAGTTCATGTTATTCAAGACTGTGGAAGGCGGTTTGCAAATTCCATCCAAGTTTTTCTGCACTGAATTCCGACAGTCACCTCCATCTCCTGCCAGCTCGTTAATGACCAGTATATTACCGAATGTTGACAATGGAAAATTAAAATATCTCTAAATGTAGCAGTAAATTCTTATCTGTTTAAAGTGGTCATCTTGAAAATATACATATGGCAACTAGGATGAAAAAACGTCATCACAGTAACTTAAAAAAGCTCTCTCTTAAATGGTTCATATAATTACAAGTCCTGAACCTGGTGTGTGGCTGCATATCATTAATTTTATTGGCTTGGGACGTTCTTTTCAAAGGGTCTGTATTGTACAGTGTTTAAAACGTGTGATGGAGACATGTTTTGTATATGTGCACTATAAATCATTTGTAAAAAGAGAGCGCATTTCTATTTGCAATGCAAAAAGAGTCATTTGCCAGATTGATTTACTACTCCTGTTTCCGCCTTTCAAGGATCTTTTGAATAACAAGAGTGCCATCTGCTGGTCAGTTCAGTAAGTCTGGAAATAAATGGAGATCTTCCTCCACAGAAGTACCAAAAACAAACAAAAATGGTAATTGGATATATACTCGTTTTGTATTAGATTTTGTGATATCTACAATTCACAGTCACTAAGGACTTAGGTTAAAAGACATATTTGGAATTCGGTACAATTCTTAAGTGAATTAAACACCTACTATCTTAGTGTTTTGATACAATGAGCAGTTTTGGATTTGTTCACATTCTATGAACTCTTGAAATATCTGTACGTGACAAATTTATTTCGTGCAGAAGAAAGTTAGTGTTACTTTAGTGGACAGCTATATTATACGGGGAGTGTGTCCGCTTACAATTTTTTTCTCATAAAATTGCTATTAATTCAAATAACATCAATATCTTTAAAAATAGAACCATCTTAAGGGAATTCTTCTAATTACTGGGCATTTCCCATTAACCACAATCTGCATAAGTAGAGTCCATCCTACATAATATTCTGCACTGATGAATTTTAAAAAAACCAACCTCAGAATGCTGATGATGTTTCAATTGTTGAAATGGTAAAATTTCTTTTTTTTTCTTTTACTTTATTTCAAAATGTGCCTTCTAATATGTATTGAGCATTGAATACAGAAGGCAAACATCATGCTACCATGTTTGCAGAATTGTAGGAAATGTCTCTGAACTGTGTATGCACCCAGTTTAATTTAACACCATCTCATTTTCAACATACAGAAGTATATCCCACAAGAGGATATTATGGGGGCAGCGGTGTGGGCAGGGCAGGGGTGTATGATTATATATGTATTATATATTATATATAATCTATATCTAAATCAACTAGATTTCCTGATCTGGTGTGAAACTAAGAAAAAAAATTTGTTCAAAGACAAACTCGTACAGGTGGAAAGTGGGGAATGCAAAGATTTTTGGAACTGATCATAGGCTTTTTTCTTACCCTGGGTTTTTAAAACCAAACAAGGGCACAAGTTCTTTGAAAGTCATCCCTGCACACTTTGCACATTAAATAAAGCTTAGAATAGCACTCTTCAAACCGTGTTCCACAGTCCACAAGTATCGGAATCACTGGGCAAACAAGTAAAAATGTATACCCATGGTCCCCCCTCCACTGCCCCCAGAGGTACTACATTAAGTGCTGCGATAAAACAGTAAACAAAAAAGACAACTATACTTGCCCCCATGAAACTTACAGTCTAGTGATTTTTAATCGGGAAACTAGAAGACTGAAATCATATCGAGGATTTTCTCCACACTAGCAGGAAACTAGAAATAAATTAATTTGAAAACACTTAAAGGAGGCACCAACAACCCGATAGAAAGGGAAAAACAAAGTCTCTTGAACTTGTAACAATGTGCTTAACCTCCATCACGGTTAAGAGAACTCTCAAATTACCATCCTGTGCCTGGCGCGGGGGTGAGGAAACATTCTCCTACGTTGCTGGTGGAAAGGCGCACTAATGCAACCTCTGTGGGGGATGATTTGGCCGTGTTACTCCAAATAGCAAATGCGCACAACCTTTTGAAACCGGAGGGCAACCGAGTCAGGGGCTCTTCCTGCCTCTCATCGCTCAGCCGAAAACCAGAGACAGGGATTGGATTATAACTAAGCTTTTATTACTATCAGCGGCCAGCAGCCTGAGAAGGTGGCAGGTACAAACCCTAACACCCAGCTTGCCTTGAGCTTTCAGAAGCAAACGTTTGTAAGGAGAATGCAGGAATTCGGGAGGAGAAATTCCTAGTGGGAGCGCAGACCTGCTGTGTTCTCTTAGGAAGGGCAGCTGAAAGAGAAGTCTGCTGAGTCTTTCCAAGCTGGCGCCCCTGGATCTGCTGTTATCTCTCTATTTGCATTGGAATTCCTCTTCCTCTCTTCCCTGAGGCCTGTGCTTTGGGTCCAGGGAAGCTCTGTATTCTCTGGTCTGGAAGAAGTAAAAACCCTTTGCTCTCCAGTGTCCTTGGTTAGGGGAGATAAGGTCTGATTAACTAGCCAGCTGTAAATTGCTCCAACTGTGTGGCCTTGTTTAATTTTCTTGTCTCAGTTTCTCCATTCCACTCCCCCAGGAATGTTCCTAGCTTCTTGCTCATGCTTCCTGTTACACTTTGACCCAGCAATGCCACTTATAGAGAGTCATCATCTGTAAAATGATGCATGTACATGGTTATTCATTGAATTAGGGTTTGGAAAAGCTTGGAAATAATCGAAATGCTCACTAGTAGAAATCTTTATCAATAAAGTCACATAATTATGAATACTGTGCATTAATTTTTATGTACTGATACAGAATGGTCTCCAACACATATTGGTATGTGTATTGTGTTCTGCTTTTTTTAAAGAGGGAAATATGGAACTATTTATATATGCACAGAATATCTCTAGAAGGATCCACAGCAATCAGGCAATATTGGTTGACTCTGGAGAAGGGTATTAGAGGTCATTGGGGGGTAGAAGTTGGAAGGAATCTTTTAACTGTACATCTCGCTCTTTGAATTTTGAACAGTGAATGTAATTAGCCATTCAAAAACTTATAAACTACTAATTTAATAACATTTGCAAAGAGGCTTTTTAAAAATAAAAATGTATTTATTTTATATACATAGATCTGAAATTTGTCTTTTTTTTTTACATAATTGTATATTGTGCAAATTCCTAGAGGTCCATTTTTTTAAAAGATTTATTAATTTTATCTTTAGAGGGGAAGGGAAGGAGAGAGGGAGAGAAACATCAATGTATGGTAGCCTCTCATGCGTCCCCTGCTGGGAACTGGCCTGCAACCTAGGTATGTGCCCTGACTGGGAATCAAACCATGATCCTTTGGTTCGGAGGCCCACGCTCAATCCACTGAGCTACACCAGCCAGGGCCCTAGAGGTCCATATTAATAGAACTCATTTTTTATACTATAATATTCTATTGTATGAATGAGCCAAAATTTATTCAGCCATTTCCCTATCAATGGAAACTCAGGTGTTTTCTTGGTCTTGGTTTATGTCCAATTGGGGTTTTTCTTGATAGGGCAATACTTTTTCTTAGCTAGGATTAGCAGATATAAACATAAAAGGTAAAACAATAAAAACATTGGAAGAAAATTATCTCAGACTGAAGGATATGTTAATACAGGAAACACAGATGATTTACAGGAGCTCCTTATAACCCCCAAATTAGTTTTTTGCAATAGGAATAGAAAAACTTTTCTAGTTTGTCATCTGTCTTTTCTATGGTGCTTTTTTCATGTAATTAAATTTATTAATCTGTTCTTTTCCTTTGATGACTTTCAGGTTTTGTGACATTCTGTCCAGGCCTTCCCTAATCCCAAATGGAAAAAAATTTCTGGTCTTCATGGAATTTATTTTGGTAGAAAGCATTAGGAAAACACCTTACTTAAATTTTTTCAAACTAACCACCAGTAATTCCTGTACTTTTATTTGAGTAAAACTTCTTTTCATTATTGACTTGAAATGCTTTGTCATATACACTCGTTATGAAGAAGAAACAGAAGATCTGAACAAACCAATTCCAACTACTAAAATGGAAGCAGTAATACAGAAACTCTCAACAAACAAATATTCTGGACCAAATAGCTTACAGGTGAATTTTATCAAACATTCTAAGAAGAACTTATTGCTATCGTTCTCAAACTATTTCAAAACATCCAAGAGGAGAGAAACTTCCCAAGTTCATTTTACCAAGTTGGCATGATCCTAATTCCAAAACCAGATAAAGATACTACCAACAAAATATATACACATATATGTATGTGTGTTTATATACATCAATATCCCCAATGAACCTAGATGAAAAATCATGAAAATAATATTAGCGAATTGAAGCAAGAAATACATTAAAACGTTCATACATGATGATCAAGTGGGATTTATTTGTGGAATACAAGGTTGGTACAATATCTGCAAATGAATTAACATAATGCACCAAACAAAATAGAGAATAAAAATTATATGAGCATATCAATATGTGTAGAAAAATGCATTGACAAAATATAGCACCCATTTATGATAAAAACTCTGAACAAAGTGGAAACGGTATATTCTTCAACATAATAAAGGGCACGTATGACAACTGCGCAGAACTCTGAATAGCAGTTACTTTTAAAGTAGAGGATGGGAAGGCATAAATGATGTTTACATGGATGTGTAATTCGTCATGCTCTTTACTTAGAATTTTCTGTATGTATTTTACACTTAAATGACAGAGCTTACATAAGAAATAAAAGCATGGTTTCTCATATTAAATGAATCAAAAGTAACAAAAAGGAGATGAGATAAAATCAGTATACCCTTTTCCGTGGAAGTTTGGTCACAAAGATAAAGCGGAAGATGAGTTCTAAGAAAACTAGGATTATGTAGATTAGTGCATTTTGCAAACTAAGCACTAGATTGGTAGAATTTAAATGTTTGAAGATTAGAAGTCCTGTGCTTGAATGTATGGCTTGAATCATTTTTTCATGATTTTGAGATTAATCTGCCTCAGATTGTCTAAATCAGTGTTCATCAAAATTTTTCTTGCTTAATCCCTAACTTAAATGCTATTTACCTTGTGACACATTTAACATTGATACTCAGAAATGTTTTATAAGTTTAAAGAAGTGCAAAAAGTGTTTCCCAGTAAATTTTATATTGTACATGTACGACAGTTAAATTGTCTTGTAAAAATTTGGAGTCACTTAAAATTTCTTTATTTCATGCAATGCAATTTTTTCATACAAGTTAACTAACAGAACTAGTTCTTAGTGTCAAATCAATCAGCTAATTCAGACTTTCCGAAATATCTGAAATGTTTTTAATTCAAGTAAATGTGTTCGTGCATGTTCACATGACAACTTCCTCATTCCCAAATTTCAATTCTTGTCATGAGTTTGCGCTCAGGATCAGAGTTTCTGACTTGGCACTTTTGACATGTTCAGCCAAATAATTCTTGATTAGGGGTGCGGGGTGGTTTCCTGTGTATTGGAAGATGTTTAGCCTTCCTTCTATCCACTAAATGCCAGCAGCGTCCTTCTGAAACCAGAAGATGCCTGCCATTCGGGCTGCCTGTCACTACCAAAGCCAATAAGCAGAGACAGGGATTGAATCTTCATGGGCGCATTATTCAGGTGGCCAGTGATCTGAGAAGATGGCGGGTTCATACCCTAACAGACCATCTTACATTTTTTTTTCCAAGCCAGCATTTTTATAACAGAGAACAAAGTGCGGTGAAGGGTTTTGAGATTCAGGGGAGATTAGATTTAAAAACTGCAGTGATTCTTTTCCTGGACAGTTAGCTGTTCCCAGAGGTGGGTGGTGTCTGCTCTCCCTGGAACACAAAGGCCCGGATGCCTCCACTTGTCCCCAGGCGGTAATCTCTAGCAGTGCCCCAGGAGGTCGGCTGTTTTCTCAGGAGCCAGAACAGGCATTATCTGTAGTTTCTGAAACAAAAGCTTTAACATATACAATTACTTGCTAGGCTTATAACTTTTTACCTTAAGCTAAAATTTTCCAACTCTTAAGTCCCCTATCACTTCCTTCCAGATATGACAACCTAAAATATCTCCAAACACTTCCAATTATCCTCTGGGGGGCAAGCTTCCCCACGTGAGAACCTCTGCTTTGGATGAATCACTGAAGTTCCTTTTACTATTTCACTCTTTTTTAAATTATATTTTATTGATTATGCTATTACAATTGTCCCATTGTCCCCCTTCATTCCCCTCCACCCTGCACACCCCCTCCCACCCACATGCCCACCTTTAGTTCATGCCCATGTGTCATAAGTTCTTTAGCTTCTACATTTCCCACACTATCCTTGCCCTCCCCCTGTCTAGTTTCTACCCACCGTCTATGCTACTTATTCTCTGTACTTTTCCCCCTTTCTCCTCCTCCCACTCCCCTTGCTAACCCTCCATGTGATCTCCATTTCTGTGTTTCTGCTCTTGTTGTAGTGGTTTGCTTAGTTGGCTTTTGTTTTAGGTGTGCTTGTTAATACCTGTGTGTTTGCTGTCTTTTAACTGTTCATATTTTTTATCTTCTTTTTCTTAGATAAGTCCCTTTAACATTTCATATAATAAGGGCTTGGTGATGATGAACTCCTTTAACTTGACCTTATCTGAGAAGCACTTTATCTTCCCTTCCATTCTAAATGACAGCTCTGCTGGATAGAGCAATCTTGGATGTAGGTCCTTGCCTTTCATGACTTGGAATACTTCTTTCCAGC